>JAKCPB010001580.1:0-94391 GCA_021442155.1 Cymbidium sinense | reverse complement strand
ATTCCTTAAAACAAAATAACTTAAATAAGCCACATTGAACTCAAATTGAAGAAAAATCAAAATAACATCAAACTAAATCATATGGGAATGATAATAGGGCATAACCTAACTCCCTATTGGGTGTGTTAGGTCAAATGGGTCATTTGACCCATAAAAAAACTTGACTCAACTTAACCCAATTTGGGTTAAGTGAGTTAAACAAATAAAAGCATGAAAATTCAAAACCATCTTTACCAATGAATGTGCATAGGAGATTAATCATCTTAAACATCATTAATAAGTTAATTAATCTCTTTAATTAATAAATCAAATAACAAAATAAAAAATAAAAAAAGGATAAAGAGAGGAAAAATTCCTTTGTCCTCATCCACATCACCTACAAGACAAAAAAAAGCCATCTCTTGAGGTGGCTGGTTCAACTAAAAGGTAATCAAGCATAAGGCCAATCATGGAGAGAAAAAAAAAAAAAGAAAGAGCATGCCATGAAGGAAATAAACATACACACTCTCTCAAAAAAAAAAGCTCATACACCATCACACCAAACCGAAGCAAAACAAACTCTCCCCCCACCCTCAAGTGCTCTCAACCATTGAATACATCAAAACCGAAATTTGGATCCAAAGCTTGGGCTAGTGATCAAACCACAAGGAATTCTCAATTCCTTTGAGAGGCTTTTATTTTGAAGAATGAAGCTACTTCAATTGATTCCAGCCTTTGAGATCCCCTAAATCAAGGTATGCCATTAACCCCCTTTTCTTCAAAGCTTTGGCCTTGGTCGTATCCCTACAAAGGCGTGTTCTTTGGTGAGATCAAGCCTTATGGATTGAAAGAGGATCTTTCAACGATCATGTAGCACTTTAAATCATCCAATTTGGTTAAGTATATCAAAAGTTATTAACAAAACAAGTTGGACGGTCCCTCGGCTCCCGCAGATCGGAGGGAAGAAATGACCGTCGTTTCTTTTAAAAAAGAAACGGGCAGATCTAGGCTGTTAATTTGATTAAATCCCTTAGGAATCGGAATGATCCGGACCGTCCATCGATCGGGCGGCTCATCGTGCACCCAATCACACATGCGACGCTTGATCCCGCGTAATGCGGATCGGGACCGTCCGATCTTTGATCACGGTCCAATCTAACCCCCTTTTTAGTTAAAATGCGTGGGGACTAAAACCGTTAAAACCGTTAAGCTTTAATTAATTTAAAAAAAAATTCAAAAAATCATAACAAATCAAAGAAAAATCAGAAAAATATAAATAAAATCTCTATGGATTCATCTGATGAGAGGAATCCAGAAATTAAAATCCCCAATTTTATTATGAGTTTTCCTTAATTTAGGTTTAATTGAAAACATTAAATTAATTACTCTTAAATTAATAATCCAATTAATTTGAAACTTTGGGAAATGAAATTAAGATTAAAACATACCTTAGGTAAATTTTGGGGATTTAATTCTCTGAAATAAAATGAAATTTTTTATGTGTTAACCCTTAAATTAAATAAATTAATTACTCTTTAATAAAATAATTATAAAATTTTAATTTAATAATCTTAAATCAAAATAATGAACATCGAATAATAATGAACTTAATTAAAATATATAAAATATGAACTTAATTAACTTAATTTGATAATTAAAAGAATTAAATAATTCAATTAAATCACTTGAACTTAATTAAATCATAATAAATCAACCAGTTAACCAAAATTATGAATAAACCCTCATTGGAAAGGTATTTCAGTGAATATGTAAAAATAAAAATCTCAATTAATCTTAATAAATTAATCTTTTTTAGGTTTTAATGAAATAATTAAAACCTTAATTACACCTAATTACATCTCTAATTAAACTTTAGGAACATAAAATTGGCATGAAACCCCACTTGTCATAATTATCAAACCAAATTGGTCTATAAATTTGGAATTCTTGAATTTCCAAATCTCTAGGTCAATATGAACTAAATAATAATTAAGAATAATCATTAATTCATTAAATCAACAAATAAATTGAACTAATCTGAAATAAACATCAGAAAACTTGGTAATTCATTAAAACTTTCTAAGTCAGAATTTAATCATATCAAAATTGTAAGAAAATCAATACTTAATGAAATTCAAACATAATTAAACAACTTAAGTTAAATTTAACAAAACCATTCATCCTTAATGAATTTAAATAATGAACTTAAAAGATTAATTAAATCAGATCAAGTAATTAACCTAAGTACTTTAGGTTAAGAATAGACATTAATTCATATTAATACTTAAAACTTAAACTTCAAATTCATAATTTAATATCTTAAGTTAAATTGAATGAAATCAAACTTAAATTAAACTCTTTAAATTAACATAAGCCAAATCAAATGAAATCCATATAAATTAATTTAAAATAAATAAATCAAACAAATTAAATTAATTCAACAAATGAAATAACATAAATCAAATCAAACATAATTAATCAAAAGGATTAATTAAAATACTTATTTAATTAGACTTTTGGAAACTTCATTAGATTTAGGATGTTGAATGGAAGAGTTTCATAAAATGGAATTCATTCATTATTTTTCTTGAAAACTATACAACTTTAACTAAATAAAATGAACATAAAAAATGAATTAAATCATTAAACCATTTGAATTGAAACCAACCAATGGTAAAATTAAACTAATTCAAATTTCAAACTTCAAAACTTAAACTTAAAGGCCTAGACTTACCACACAAACCCCACTACTACACTAGATTATTTTGGGTCACGGACCAGATCTAGGTTAGATGTTCGTGATTTTCTTTTAATCTCTGTGATATGTGTGATGTGCTTCACATGTCATGTGGTGTGTATTTTTTTAGACCGATGCCTAGGCTTGTTTGTTAATTTGGATGTTAGGCATTCTTTTTAGATTTTTTCTTGGGAGTGTTAAAGGGATCATAAATAAATCATAAAATTGATGTTTTTGCGGTGCTAAAATCCTTAACATAGTCCATAGATGTGGGCTTGGCAAGCAACTAATGCTAAGCCCATATGTTTGTAAAATATAAATGTCTTTGTGTGTATTTCCTAACATCTTTTTCTTAGGATTTTCTTTAAATTTTAAATGTAAATTTGAGCTTAGAATTAGGATCTATGGGTCTAGGATTAGGCCAACCGAGATGGTGTAGTGGTCCCCTGGAGCCGATGGATGTCCCAAGAAGGAGACTTTCTGGAAAGAAGACCCATAGATCTAAACTTGTAGTTCTAGGCCGGGTTGTATAAGGTGAACTTCGATTTTTTCTTTCTTAGGGGTGTATAGATGCATTGGCCTTTTCTTATATAATTTAATTTGGCTTGATTTATTTTGGGTGTAATAGAAACAATGCTTTTCTTAGGTTTCTTTCGCTATGTTTGTCGTGATGTATGCGACGTAGGCTCATAGGATAAACTAAATTTTCTACCCAACTAAATCAATGAAACATAAAATAAATACAACTCATAATATTCATAAAAGCCTAGGTATTAAAACAAGATAAAATATGTAGCAACCCCCTTAGATGTCATGCATAATCATATTGTTTCACTCTTGATTAATGAAGGAATTCCATCTTTTAGGCTTGACCTTTGAGAGCCTATGATGGAAGTACACCTTCTTCTATTTTGATTTGGCCCATGATCTTTTCTAATTACATTAGGCATAAATTGCATCCCATGGCCTAAATGAATCTTGAGTCAAAATTATTAAAATCGAAAAATGTGCATTAGTTATATGCATCTTCATACCCTACATGATCTTAGGGGATTAGGGAGTAAGTCTAGGTTCATAGATTTCTTTAAAATTACCAACCATCTTGCATTCATATGACTTAGCCTCATGATTTTAAAATGCGATTAGGTGGTGGTTTGGCGACCTTCTCAGTTGTAAGTCAGAAGAGTCGATAGGTTAGTTCCTTCAAGTGAAGAGAACAATGATTCCCAAAGAATAGAACTAGGTCGAGCATTGTTAGAAGCACCACTGTAGACTAGGTTCAAGCATCCTTTTAGAATAAGTCTTCAACCCTAGGCATTTTACAGTCTTGTCGCTAGAATCTAAGTCCTAGATTTCTAAGAAAATGATAACTTGAAATTCTAAAATTAAATCCCAAATTTAAGCCCAATCATAGGATAGATGAAATGTCTACTTGGGCATCCCAGTATCAATAGACATTTCCTACTCTTTTCCATTTGACTCTTAAAAATAACTCTCTCCAATTTGGACCTCTCCCAATTGAATTTCCAAAAATCAATTCTTTGAAAGCTACCTTAGTAGTCTTTAGGAATAACCACTTATTTCTTTAATCGAGAGTATTCTTAGGAAGAGACCCTTCCTAAGATGTAATTAACTATAGAGGCTTGCCTTTATAGGGAATCAGGACCCGGGATAAAATTGACCTTGTTCTACTTTTCTATGTAGTTCAGGGGAAAATACTTTGGTACAAGACCCATTAGCCTTAGGAGTCTTTTATTGAAATGATTGAATCCATTATAGGAAAGCATGTTTATCTTTCGAGATAATATGTGTATTAATGTTGTATTTGATCATCTAAATAAAATATTCTAAACTCTATGTGGTGTCATTTCTTTTCTATTAGAAAACCAACATATTTTTTTCTGCGACTTGGACTGGTTCCTCTCTCTTTAGAAATAGGTGGTTATTTCTATATATGATGTACTAGTGCCACTCATCGGGCGCCTTTCTTTCCTTGGATACCTCTCCATTTCATTCTTGGTTGAGCCTATCCAACATCTTGAATAGAGGTTCTAGAACTCTTCATTTGTCATAGTTAAATTGGGTCCTAGAACCAAATAAAATAATGAGATGAGAGAAATAAATAAAAATCAAGTCATCTCTTATGACCTAAATCGTCAAGATGGATTTGAAACCATTCCAATATGGAAAAGAGATATTAAATTTAAAAAAAGTATGAAAAGTACTTCAAGATTTGAAAAGCAAATCTTCAAAATAAAAAATTAAACTTATCCTTGATCTTACTTTGGCTTTGTACTTGAGCTAAAGAGAATCAGGGGTCCTTGAATGAACACTCTTTGTTCTACTACATTCAAAAGGTGTCAAAACACCTAAGGATATAAATATTGAGATAAAGGAGTTCCTTCAAACCCTGAGGAAACTTAAATCAAAAGGAGGCATAGTTGTACCTATTGCTTCTTCTCCCACCATGATTGAAGTTTGAATTGCATTTATAGAAGAAGAATAAAAAAAAATCATCCCAAAAAGAGAATTCCTTATTGACCTTGAGGTTGATTAAGGAACTCAATGAAAATCTTCTATTCATAGAAGAAAATTATACATGAATGCAAATCAACTTTAATCTTAATTTCCTAAGTATATTGGAAAACCAACTACTCAAGTTGATTGGCCAATTCTAAGGAGTGACTTGGAGGTAACCTTCTTTAGACCCAAAATCTTAAATTCTTAAGAGTTTGGGAGAGAGTCAAAGAGGAAGATGACATGATATAAACAAAAAATAAAGTGACAAGATTCACTTTTTTTCTAATCAATAGAAGAGAGAGAGAATTATGATTCTCTTGATAAAGTTGAAATGAATAAAATTTAAATCAACTTTCTTAATGGGAGTTTTCTCCCATTGAATGAAATGATATTCCATGATTGGCTTTAATTAATTTTAAGGTTAAATCAAGAAAGAAAATAAATGAAGAAGTTAATCCTTCTAAAGAAATCATGACGATTGGGTCCTAAGGGTGATATATCTATCTCTTTGAGTGAAAATATCCTCTGAAAGTTGATAGATAAATCACTTAGGACTTTGTCGTCAAATGAATGAAAAATGCCTTAATTTTCAAGACTAAGGATTATATGCTTTCAATACAAAATGAATCTAAGGAGAATCCTTTGCAATGTCTTATGACCTATTTGACATTATCTTAATGTTAAGTATGGTGGTCAAAGAGTCCATTGCAAAATTACCTTTAATCTTATATGTGCTATAAAAGAATGCAAGTCAAAATTTGACTTTCTAAGCACATCATCTAGAGGGTCCTCTTTAAATGATGATCCTTTAAATGAATAGATCATGAGGTCTTTTGATCTATTGAGGATAGAGTTAGACCTACCTTCCCTTCATATAAAAAGGGAAATTCTTGAATTAAAATTCAAAATGGTAGAGTCATACCACCTCAAATGACATTGAAAAGAAATGGAAAATAAATCATCTTCAAAATATGATGTTTTGCCTATCTTAGAGAAGTTTCTTGCAAAATCAAGCATCATAATGCTCTATTATAAAATAAAATGAAATATGAAATAATAAAAAATGATGAAGAAAGAAGCAAAGTTAAAGCAAGGCATTACATAATCATGTAATTTGTCTTACTTAACTATAAACAACTTCCGATGTGGCATTCCATAAAGAAGTTCTAGGGTTATCTTCTATGATGAAGATAGAACTAAGAACTTATTAACATCTTAGTCAATGTGGAAAATTTAAAAGAAGAAAATCTCCAAAATATATGTTGATCCGGTCAACATCAAATATAAACATAAGAATGAATTTATATAGGCTCAATTCTAATCAAGCTTTGATAAGTTGATGCCATATAAATTCAATCAAATAAAGAAAGTAGTTTTCAGCTTCATGAAAATTCAATCTTAAAATCTCAACTTAGAAAAGAACTTGATTTCAATCACATTGGTTGAAGCCAAAATTCAAACATGAAAAGAGCAACTTAGGAATTCATGAAACATCTTTAAATGCTCTTGGATGGTCCTATCCAGCCCAAAAAAAAAAATAAAAAAATAAAAAAGAAGAAGAAAAAAAAAAAGAAAAAAGAAAAAAAAAAAAAAAAGAAGAAACATATTGATTATTGAAGGATGTTCATATCATCATAAAGTGTTGAGTCTTTAGGAATATCATTCACTACTCTAAATGACCTCACTAAATATTTGATTCCAATAGAAAATTTTGATTTCAAAAGTGTTAGTTTTCAAGGAAGTCATTATGCCAATCTTGAATGACTCACTCCACTAAATAATTTTAAATTCAACAAGTGTAACATCTTTAGAAAGTCATTTCTATCAATATTAAATGGCTTTACTATATTTGTTGTTCCATGAAAAGATGAAAAGAAATAAAATATTGGATCATAATATATGATCAATCAAGCAAAGACTTGAATCATATCAAAAGTCTATCAAAATGTATTTAAAAAAAAAAAGTCAAATACATCAAATTTCCTAGCAAATCATTTAGTGGAGTCATTTCATAAAGAATGAAATGTTATGGAAATGAGTCAAATATATTTATCTTCGTAGTGAATCTTGTAACTAGGAAAATTAACAAATGTAACCTTTCATAAAGAAATGAAATTAATATTTCTAAAAGAAAAAGAAAGAAAAGAAAGGACTATATCCAAGAGCAAAAGGATGAAGTCTAAAATTTCTAAAGTATGTAGACATTTTTTGACTTTAAACTCTCCACATCAAAATGAAGTGGTAAGGTTAGAAGTCAAAATTATCCTTAAGCTAAATAAAATAATCGATATCTCATGCTTCATTTTAGCCTTTGCCATGATTGGGTGAGCTTGGAAGGTTAAATAAAAGATAGTGGATCTTCTTTTCCGGAGTCCATATCTTTGAATGGCAGATTTTATTGAGTGTATTGATTTCAAATGAAAGAAAAATGTAAATGGATATTTTAACTTCAAACTTCTCCACATCAAAATGAAGTGGTAGGTTAGAGTCAAAATTATCCTAATGAACAAAAAATAAGGATATCTCATACTTTGTCATTTTAGCCTTTTCATGATTGAGCTCACTTGGCGTTAAAAGAAAGATAGTGGATCTTCTTTTCCAGTCCATATCCTTTATATGGCAAAGGTCTCATTGAGTATACTTTGATTATTCAAGTGGTATCTATAAAGAAGTTATGGAATTATAGAGCCATTGCAAGTTAAAAGCTTAAGTAGTTTGGTCTAACTTTCTTTTCAAAAGGCACTCTAGACATTGCATCAATGTTGTTTTGATAGATTTATATAATCTTCAAGTTGGGATGGAATTTAAAAATCAATTCCACATGACAATAATATGACATCAATGATCTAACTCTTTAATGAGTTAGCTATTGATGATTTGATCAAGCTATCTTTTGGGTTTAAAGACTACTTTATGAAATAAATTTAATCTCCGATCTATGGTCCATAAACTTAAGCTTGATGATTTCAATAAATTAAAAGATGAAATTCAAAAAAGAAAAGCTAAAAAAGCTAGAAAATGATGGTTCTACATAAGAAAATATTCTTGGTTAGCTAACATCATTATATGACCCACATCTTGGGACTAGGGTAGAATCTTTACCTTGAAAATGGGTTCATATTATTTTCATTCTAATCAAAAAAGATTTTCATGCATAAGATTATCCTTCTTAAGGATAACTTATCTAAAATTATCAAATCAAAATAATTCTAGAAAAAGAAGAATTGAAAGCATATGATATGACATTGAATATAAGAATGTTATAGTCTCATATTGAGCAATTTAGCAAAAGGGTCATGATCAAGATTTCTTATAATCCCACTTTCAATTAGGTAGAGGGTTATATTGAAAATCTTATCAAAGAAATAAAATAAAAGAAACTTCAATGATGTGAAGAACAATCCATTACTATATAGAGTCTTGAAATTTACTTTTGAAGTAATTTCAAAGACCTTGTAAAAATGTAGAAGGATCAAAAATGCAAAAAATAAGAAATTAATCAAAGACAATTATGAGATTTCATTTCCTATAATAATAAATCAACAAGAAATTCAATTTCAAACTTATCAAGAGAATCTAAATTTCTCTAATAAGTTAATCCTTTCAATTCCCTTATTGATTAGGGATAAGAATTTTGTGTCTCTATGAGAATCCAAAAGATTATCTTGATTCTTTAGAAAGCTTTAAAGGAATCTCTTGATCTTCATTGAATCCAAGAGAATGTCTTATAAGTTTTATTGATTCATGTCAACAAAGTAAAATAAAATACATATCAAACAAAAAGAAAATGAAATTTCATTTGAGAAGCAATGGTTGACTTTGGTTCTTCTTGCTAAAGAACTACACAGTCACATGCAAAGAAGGTAGAATTCTCAAGTTATTACCCTATGATGTCTTTCCTTCAATGAATTAGACATCTAGCATGGTTCATTATAACTTTGAGATATAAAAGAAAAATGATGAATTTCTATGCTCATGGCATAATAAAGCATTGGGTCCAAAATATACCCAAGTCTTCCCTCAAAATAAATTCCAACTCTTTGAAACCTCCTTTAAACTTCTTCATGTGTGAGGAGTATTAGTGAAATCAAGAAATGGAAGCAAACCTTCCATCACCTCTTCATCAAGTTAGACTAACAGGGAATTAAGTCCATGAGACTCTTGCTTATTAGTCATAACTTGAGGATTAGGAATAAGTCACTTTGACCCCTTTTCTCATCCATACACTTGTAGGTTGGAGCAAGTGGCACCATTCCTACCTTTGTACATGATTGGAACAAGCCATCAAGTTTTCATGCTACATAGTTAGATTGGATTAAGTCTGACCCCTTCTAATAGTAAAGATATAAGTCCCTTGGCCTTCTTTTTAATCATCGTAAGTCCCTGGCATCCTACGTGATTGGAACAAGCCATCAAGGCCTTCTTCTGCAGTGAGTTAGATTGGATTAAGTCTTTATGACCCCTTTCTAATAGCAAAAGATATAAGTCCCCAGTCGGCCTTCTTTCTAATCATCAGGAGTAAGTCCCTAGTCGGCATCCTACCTTCGTATACATGATTGGAACAAGCCATCAAGGCCCCTTTCATGCTACATAGGCGAGTTAGATTGGATTAAGTCTTTACGACCACTTTCTAATAGCCAGAAAGATATAAGTCCCCAGTCGGCCTTCTTTCTAATCATCAGGAGTAAGTCCCTGCATCCTACCTTCGTGTACATGATTGGAACAAGCCATCAAGGCCCCTTTCATGCTACATGGCAGTTAGATTGGATTAAGTCTTTAAGACCCCTTTCTAATAGCCAAAGATATAAGTCCCAAGTCGGCTTCTTTCTAATCATAAAGTCCTCACATCCTACCGTGTACATGATTGGAACAAGCCATCAAGGCCCCTTTCATGCTACGGTGAGTTAGATTGGATTAAGTCTTTGACCCTTTCTAATAGCAGAAAGATATAAGTCCCTCGGCCTTCTTTCTAATCATCGAGTAAGTCCCTGGCATCCTACCTTCTGTACATGATTGGAACAAGCCATCAAGGCCCCTTTCATGCTACACATGGTGAGTTAGATTGGATTAAGTCTTTATGACCCCTTCTAATAGCAAAAGATATAAGTCCCCGGCCTTCTTTCTAATCGAGTAAGTCCCGTCATCCTACCTTGTGTACATGATTGGAAATAAGCCATCAAGGCCTTTCATGCTACATGGAATTAGATTGGATTAAGTCTTTATGACCCCTTCTAATAGCGAAGATATAAGTCCCTGCCTTCTTTTCATCGAGTAAGTCCTCGGCATCCTTCTTGTACATGATTGGAACAAGCCATCAAGGCCCCTTTCATGCTACAGTGAGTTAGATTGGATTAAGTCTTTAGACCCCTTTCTAAGATATAAGTCCCTCGGCCTTCTTTCTTCATCTAAGTCCCGTCATCCTACCTTTGTACATGATTGGAACAAGCCATCAAGGCCCCTTTCATGCTTCTAATAGATTGGATTAAGTCTTTATTAAAGATATAAGTCCCAACGCCTTCTTTCTAATCATCGAGTAAGTCCCGTCGCATCCTACCTTGGTGTACATGATTGGAACAAGCCATCAAGGCTCTTCATGCTACAGGATAGATTGGTCTTTGACCCCTTTCTAGCAGAAGATATAAATCCCTCGGCCTTTTTTCTAATCATTGAATAAGTCCCGGTTGGCATCCTATTCAAACTTCTAAAGAATGAAATGGAACCATTAAAGGCCCCATTTCTTTGAACTATCTAAATAGGATCAAGTCCATGTGACCTCTAGTCAAAGTGATTGGAGTAGGATCAAGCATTTCAAGCCTCTTCTCCCATAGCTTTTGAGGTTTGGATTAAGTAAAGGCCCCTCTCCTCTCTTGCTAACTAGGATGGATCACTTAACGATCCCATCTTATTAGTAGCATGGTGCATTGGGATTCCAATCTTTGGGCTTATTCTTAATAGATTCTTCTTCATCCTAGAACTTAATGAGTTAAGTTTCTAAGAATGAATCACACTCCAAAACAAAGATAGGTATACATATACCTATCTTTCACAATCAAAATCAAAATAAATCCAAATCAAAAAAACTAAAATCATGAATTGGAACCCCAAGCTTATACTTGTATGTTGATGATCAATTGCACCAATATGTGCTGTATTCTAGTTAATCCACTACACATATTGTCCATTCGACCTCATTTTTGGATGAGGTTAATTTAGCATGCTTAGGACACTATGCCTAAGATAATTCACCTTGGTTAGATCTAACCTATTTATCTTAATAGGATCAACTCAAGCATCCAAATTCAAAATCAACCAATCAACTTAATAATCAATAATCATCAATCCAAATGATTAAAAGTCAAACCTAAAGTCAACCCTAGTTAACCTAGATTGACTTAAGTGCCCACTTGTCAAAAGTCAACCCACTAAAATTTGACTAAATAAAATCACCAAAAAAATATTTCTAAAATTAAATAAATAGTTTTAATTATAATAACAAATAAATTTGAGTTCTTTAAGACTTAGATTAAGTAAATTAAATTCTTAAAACAAAATAACTTAAATAAATACATTGAACTCAAATTGAAGAAAAATCAAAATAACATCAAACTAAATCATATGGGAATGATAATAGGGCATAACCTAACTCCTATTGGGTGTGTTTAGGTCAAATGGGTCATTTGACCCATAATAAACTTGACTCAACTTAATTTGGGTTAAGTGAGTTAAACAAAAAAAAGTATGAAAATTCAAAACCATCTTAACCAATGAATGTGCATAAGAGTCATCTTAAACACCATTAATAAGTTAATTAATCTTTAATTAATATCAAATAACAAAATAAAAAAAAATAAAAAAAAGGATAAAGAGAGGAAAAATTCCCTTTGTCCTCATCTCACATCACCTACCCCAAGACAAAAAAAGCCATCTCTTCAGAGGTGGCTGATTTCAACTAAAGCAGGTAATCAAGCATAAAAAAAAGGCCAATCATGGAGAAAGATAATAAAAAATTTAAAAGAAAAGCCATGAAGGAAATAACATATACACACACTCTCAAAAAAAAAAAAAGCTCTCATACACCATCAGATACCAAAACCGAAGCAAAATAAACTCTCCCCACCCTCAAGTGCTCTCATTGAATACATCAAACCGAAATTTGGATCCAAAGCTTGGGCTAGTGATCAAATCACAAGGAATTCTCTCAATTCCTTTGACGAAACCCTTTCTTTTGAAGAATAGAAGCTACTTCAATTGATTCCAGCCTTTGAGATCCCCTAAATCAAGGTACGCCATTTTTAACTCTCCCTTTTCCTTAAAAGCTTTTGGACATGGTCGTATCCCTAGAAGGCGTGTTCTTTGGTGAGATCAAGCCTTATGGATGGAAAGAGGATCTTTCAACGATCATGTAGCACTTTAAATCATCCAATTTGGTTAAGTATATCAAAAGTTATTAACAAAACAAGTTGGACGGTCCTCGGCTCCCGCAGATCGGGAGAAGAATCAGGACCGTCCGTTTCTCTTTAAAAAAAGACGGTCAGATCTAGGCTGTTACTTTGATTAAATCCCTTAGGAAACACGGGAATGATGGACCGTCCGATCATCGGACGGCTATCGTCCGCGGATCAACCCGCGTGCGATTCGCGTTTAATCCCGCGTAACTGCTGGATCATAGGACCGTCCGATCTTTGATCGGACGGTCCGCTCGTTTTAGTTAAACGCGTGGGACCATAACTAAAAAACCGTTAATTTAAAAAATTAAAAAATTCAAAAAAAAATCATAACAAATCAAAGAAAAATCAGAAAAATATAAAATCTCTATGGATTCGTTTGGATGAGAGGAATCTAAAATACCAAATTTTATTAGATGAGTTTTCCTTAATTTAGGTTTAATTGAAAACATAATTACTCTTAAATTAATAATCCAATTAATTTGAAACTTTGGGAAATGAAATTAAGATTAAAATATACCATAAGTAAATTTTGGGGATTTAATTCTCTGAAATAAAATGAAATCAAAATTTTATGTAAGTTAACCCTTAAATTAAATAAATTAATTACTCTTTAATAAATAATTATAAAATTTTAATTTAATAATCTTAAATCAAAATAATAGAACATCAGAATAATAATTGAACTTAATTAAACTAATATAAACCTAATATGAACTTAATTAACTTAATTTGATAATTAAAAGAATTAACTAATTCAATTAAATCACTTGAACTTAATTAAATCATAATAAATCAACCAGTTAACCTAAAATTATAAATAAACCCTCATTGGAAAGGTATTTTCATTGAATAATATGTAAAAATAAAATATCTCAATTAATTAATATTAATTTAGGTTTTAATGAAATAATTAAAACCTTAATTACACTAATTACATCTCTAAACTGAAACTTTAGGAACATAAAATTGGCATGAAACCCCACTTGTCATAATTATAAATTGGTCTATAAATTTGGAATTCTTCCAAATCTCTAGGTCAATATGAACTAATAATTAAGAATAATCATTAATTCATTAAATCAACAAATAAATTGAACCAAACTGAAATAAAACATCAAACTTAGGGTAATTCATTAAAACTTTCTAAGTCAAGAATTTAATCTAATATCAAAATTGTAAGAAAATCAATACTTAATGAAATTCAAACATAATAAATAACTTAAGTTAAATTTAACAAAACCATTCATCCTTAATGAATTTAAATAATGAACTTAAAACCTTGATTAATCAAATCAGATCAATTAACCTAAGTACTTTAGGTTAAGAATAATCTATGAACAAACCTAAGACATTAATTCATATTAATGGACTTAAAACTTAAACTTACAAATTCATAATTTAATATCTTAAGTTAAATTGAATGAAATCAAATAAAATTAAACTCTTTAAAGTAACATAAGCCAAATCAAATGAAATCCATATAATTAATTTAAAATGAAATAAATCAAACAAATTAAATTAATTCAAACAAATAAAATAACATAAATCAAATTCAAACATAATTGAAATCAAAAGGATTAATTAAAATACTTAAGGATTTTAATTAGCCTTTTGGAAACTTCATTAGGATTTAGGATGTTGAATGGAAAGAGCTCCATCCAAAAAATGGAATCATTCCATTCTTCATTCTTGAAAACCTATACAACTTTAACTAAATAAAATGAACATAAAAATGAAAATTTAAATCACTAAACCATTTGAATTGAAACCAACCAATGGTAAAATTTAAACTAATTAAATTTTCAAACATCAAAACTTAAACTTAAAGGCCTAGAAAAGACTCACCACACAAACCCCACTACTACACACACTAGATTATTTAGGTCACGGACCCTAGATCTAGGTTAGATCGTTCTGTGATTTTCTTTTAATCTCCTGTGATATGTTGTGATGTGCTTCACATGTCTGTGTGGTGTATTATTTTAGACTGGATGCCTAGGCTTGTTTGTTCGTTAGACTGGATGGTAGGGCATTCTTTCTAGATTTGACATTATTTTGGAGGATGTGTTAAAGGGATCTTGTAATAAATAAATCATAAAATTGATGTTTCTTGCAGTGCTAAAATCCTTAACATAGTCCATAGACAGTGGGCTTGGCAAACAACTAATGCTAAGCCCATATGTTTGTAAAATATAAACTTGGTGTGTGTGTATTTCCTAACATGCTTTTGCTTAGGATTTTCTTTGAATTTTAAATGTAAATTTGAGCTTAGAATTAGGTTAGGATCTATGGGGTCTAGGATTAGGTCAACCAAGAGATGGTGCGGTGGTCCCCAGTGGAGCGATGGATGTCCTGAAGAAGGAGACTTTCGGAAAGAAGACCCATAGATCTAAACTTGTAGTTCTAGGCGTTGTATTCGGCTTCATTTTTCTTTCTTCCGGTGTATATTTTTTCTTATATAATTTGATTTGGATTTATTTTGGGTGCGCAATAGAAACAACTTTTCTTAGGTTTCTCTTTTGTATGTTTGTCTTTGTGATGTATGCGTGGCTCATGGGATAAACTAAATTTTCTACCCAACTGAATCAACTGAAACATAAAAATAAATACAACTCATAATATTCACATAAAAGCCTAGGTATTAAAACAAGATAAAATATGTAGCAACCCCTTAGCTGGATGTCATGCATAATCATATTGTTTCACTCTTGATTAATGAAGGAATTCCATCTTTACCTAGGCTTGACCTTTGAGAGCCTATGATGGAAGTACACCTTCTTCTATTGATTTGGCCCATAATCTTTTCTAATTACACACACATTAGGCATAAATTGATCCTTATGGCCTAAATGAATCAGTGAAATTAAAATTAAAAAATGTGCATTAGTTATATGCATCTTCATACATGATCTTGATTAGGGAGTAAGTCTAGGTTCATAGATTTCTTTCCTAAAATTATTGACCACCATCTTGCATTCATATGACTTAGCCTCATGATTTTAAAATGCGATTAGGTGGTGACCTTCTCCAGGCGGGTAAGCCGAGTCGTGGATAGGTTAGTTCCTTCAAGTGAAAAGAGCGACCAATGATTCCCAAGAATAGAACTAGGTTGAGCATTTGACATGTGAAGCACAGTAGACTAGGTTCTAGCATCCTTTTAGGAATAAGTCTTCAACCCCAGGCATTTGTAGTCTTGTCTTTAGAATCTAAGTCCTAGATTTCTAAAAAAATGATAACTTGAAATTCTAAAATTAAATCCCAAATTTGAAGCCCAATCATAGGATAGATGAAATGTCTACGGCATCCTATCGATAGACATTTCCTACTCTTTTCCATTTGACAAAAATAATCTCTCCAATTTGGACCTCTCCCAATTGAATTTCCAAAATCAATTCTTTGAAAGCTACCTTAGTCTTTTTGGAATAACCACTTATTTCTTTAATCGAGTATTCTTAGGAAGAGACCCTTCCTAAGATGTAACTATAGAGGCTTGCCTTTATAGGGAACCAGATCCCAGATAAAATTGACCTTGTTCTGTAGTTCGAGGAAAATACTGGTACACGACCCATTAGCCTTAGGAGTCTTTTATTGAAATGATTGAATCCATTACATAGGAAAGCATGTTTATCTTTTTGAGAGATAATATGTATTCTGTATTTGATCATCTAAATAAAATATTCTAAACTCTATGTGGTGTCATTTCTTTCTCCATTCGGAGAAAACAATAATCACCATTATTGTCATTTTCTTAGCTAACTTCTGCAATCAGTTTATTCTCGGATCGAGACTGAGTTAGTGTAACATTTGGTATCTACTCAAGCTGGAACTGCTTGTGATAAACTCAACTTTGATTTTATAGGAAATACTTGATTTATAATAAGATGAGAATGTCAAATACAAGTTTTGAATAACCAGAAAATAGCTTCTTCAAGACCCCATTAATGCTTCATATTTGGCTTCATTATAGTTCTTGCTCGATCAACCCATATGATCATTATTATCCCTCCTTCGGTGTTATGAAAATGATGATTCTTGCTCCTTGAAATTTAGAGTTGAATTTGATTCGAGGACATCAGTACATTTCCTAAATTTATAAAATTTCTCTTTCATGAATGAGCATAATTTGCTCATCGGCAATCGTCATTAAGAGAAGAGTTCGTGATGGGATGTGTAGCAAGAAAATCGCTAAGACTTGTCCCTTCACTACTCTAGACGTATGTGATATCAAATTGTAAAAGCAATCCCATCTTGCCAACAACACAACCTTTGGATCATCAAGTACTTCAATGGATCGATCTTGAGATGAGGGTAATCTTATGAGAACATGTAATCGAGCTTTGGATTGCAAGATCAATGCAATGCTTCTTCTAGAGTATCTTATTTCATATTAATCTTTGGGATATAATAAAGAGAATTCTCTTTACTTTCTTCATTGTGTTGCAAAAATGCTCCATGGACTCTTCTAATACAAGCTTGCATAGAATGAGGGCTTCCCAAGAGTAGCGATAGGATTGGTGGGTTTAACATGTAGCTTTTAATGCTATTGAAAATTGGCACTCAATCCCATTTGAATGAGCATCCTTGTTTATCATCTTGCAAATGGTTGTGACATCGATAGGTTTGATATAAATCGAATGAATGCGAGTTGTCCTTGTAAAAAGAATGAAGGCGATGCAAACTCTTTGGTGAAGGCATCTCCACAATATCCTTGATTTTAGCAAGATCAATTTCACTTCCTCTGACGTGATATGCAAGGAATTTTTCAAAGGATACGAATGCACATTTTAGAGGATTCATCTTGAGATCATATTTCGATTATCTTCAATATAATTCTCAAGTCTTGAAAGTGGTTTTATTCAATTTCTTCACCAAATCGTCAACATAACACTCCATTTTGGTGAATCAACTCATCAAATATGTCCTCTCTTTGGTATGTAGCTCTAATTTTTAAGTCAAAAGGCATGTGTGCTATGATACTTGTTGTCTAAAACCGGTTGTGGTGTGAGTTTACATAGCCTTGTTATAAAATCCAACACACAAATTGTATTTAAAGAGTGAACAAAGGGAACTCAAAATTGAAAAACCTCGAAGGGAAAATCATTGGCTCATAAAATCTTCCTTATATATCTGTTTAAGAGTACAAAATTTTCCGATACTATTAATTGTATATGAAAACAACAACCTATATAGTCGCTTTGGTGGTAACATTCTTGGTGGTAGTAGATGATAGTGACGACATCGAAGAAGGGCGTCTGATGAGATCACATGATTGACGATGTAGGATCAACTCGGCTAATGGCTGGTTGACATAGTGGTAAATATTGTGCTTGGAGGATCTTCAACTTTAGGGCTCTCTCCTCTCTCTTATTTGGGTTTCATATGAGGAATGAGAATTTATATGGAGGAGTGAGTCTCTGTAAATAAAATCAAAATTAAACCACTCCACCATTGACAGAAATGATCCCTTTGATCATTTGATGTATTTTAAATATTTGAATGCTCAAATGAAGTCGAATTTGAGATCTTGGGCTTATTAGATCCAACTCATTTGGTATAAACACTCCATGTTTGAGAGCTTTTGGGGGTTTTGATATCCCAAAGTTTCCAATGATATTTTAAGTTCTTGATTTGACCGGTTTTAACTTATGGTTGCTTTTAATGTCAGATTCGTGCTTTAGTAGAATTTTCAAGCATATCATAACGCCTTCTTGATTTTCTAACATTTGACATATATATATATATATATATATATATATATATATATATATATATATATATATATATATATATATATATATATATATATATATATATATATATATATATATATATATATATATATATATATCAAAACCAGTTATGAGAGTGAAAGTTTGGTTTTTGTTGTGAAATCAAGAACATATTTAAAGAGTGAACAGAAAACTCCAATTTTTAATGGAAAATCTCAAAAGAAAAAAAAATTGGCAGGTAAAATCTTCCACTATGTATCACATTTGAGTACAAAATTTTCTCGATAACGGATTACATGATTGCATATGAGAGAAAACAACAACTATGTAGTCTTCGGTGGGAACTAGTGGTAAATGATGGTGAATAGCGAGGATATCCCGATGAAGGTCATCATGATGGAGACCCAGAGATTGGCGACAGCGAGGATAACGGCCCGGCTGACGGCGGCCACAATTGATAATGGCCTGAGTGGTGGCAGATTGTGCTTGGAGAATCTTGACTTTAGAGCTCTCTCCCTCTCTTGCTTCATCCTTATGAGGTGAGAGCTATTTATAGGTGGAGGAGTGGCGTCCTATAATACATGCAAAATGAACTACTCTCTCCATATGGCTGATTCCCTTGATCATATGATGTATTTGTGTATTTGAATGCTCAAATGAAATAATTATGAGATCTTAAGCTCATTAGATTTATTCGATTACTATAAACACTCATTTAAGAGTTATTTAGAGATTTCGACATCCCAAGTTTGATATTTTAAGTGTTTGATCTCGATCGGTTTAACTTTCGGATATTGCTTTTAGCATCAAGATTCGTGCTTATTTGTAGTATTTTTAAGTGTCATATCATTTATTTTTTGGATGACATTACCTCAATCATTCAAAATATATATATCAAATACTTGAAAATAGCAAATTCTTCAATGAAATTTGCATGGGTCTTTATACATTTTGAAAGAACATCTTCATAATACAAGATTATCACCACGAAGTGGATCGGCGTGTGTAGGTATGCTTTTTCGAATTTGAGGTTCTGAGCTATCCGAATAGGCTTGTATCATTCTGGCGGCTTACAAAGCAAGCTGGGTTCTTCTGTTGGTTGTGCCTTGTAAGCGACCATGAATGTAGCTGAAATTTGGTATCATGAGACGGTGGACCATGAGGCGATATAGGTCGGGAATGGTGAAACTTGGTCAGTTCATGGGAAGCATGCACCAGCTGATTAAGCCCATGATTAGCAATACTCCGGCCATGGTCGATGGCGAGGCAACTTAAACGGCAATTTTTTTGCTTTTAACAATTTTGATGATTTTTTACCTTATATAGGTCTATAAAACCTTAGGGCCAGGAGAAGACATTCTCTTCTTCTTGAGGAAGGTCATTAGCGATCAAGACCTGATTCATGCAAGACTCCATTTTTTAAGAGGTGTTAACTAACCCATCGGGATCGGGATCAAAGCGATCAAGAACGTGGTTCATAAAATTCGCAAGAAAGAGGTGTTAAGCGACCTTCGGTGAGGCGATCAAGACATAGTTCATCGAAAGGCTCCGCTTTTCATTGAATGTCAACCGACCTCGTCGGACCGACCGGGTTGACGATCAAGGAAACGAGACTTAGCACGATACTCCGATGGTGGCGCCAAATCCAGCGGCGATATGGTGTAGCGGAGATTCGATATGGTAAAGGCGATACCGGCGGCAATAGATGGCGGTAGCATGTGTTCTTGCTTCTGAGGTGGTCAGCCTCTAGCGATATTAGTCAACAGTATGCGCGTTAATCAGCGAGGAGATGGCAGCGATGGTGGGTGGTAGTGGAAAGTGGTTCGATGGATCGCAGTAGTGGCCTAAAATTATCAGCGCTAACAGTATTATGTCGGTGAATCAGTAACAAAAAAACGGCGGCAACGATAATTAGTAGGAAATTCAGCGATAGTCGATGTAGTGCATGCACAGTATGGTCAGCAATGATGCGGCAACCGATGGTTAAGCGGCGCATAAGATAAATGCGGCAGTGGCATACGTCGCGTCAGCGAGATAATCGATGGTGACCGGCATCAGCGATAATTGATTAGATGCGTGGCGCGCGATTAAGTAAATCCTGAGTGTTAGCAAATAAGGGTTGTCAGCGGCAACAATGATGATAGTATGGCCAAGCGTGTAGTGTGATAAGCGGCGTTAGTGGTAAACAAATTAGTGATAGTGTGGCAGAACCGGCGGCAGTAATCAGCTGGCATAGCCATGATGGCTTAGCCAGGGTGGTCAGCGGTAGCTAACTAATAATGATGCGGCCAGCGTCGATAAATGTTGGATGACCGATGACCATGTGGCAGATGCCGGTGATAATTTGGCGATAAAGGCAATAGCAGATGGTAACGATAAGCGGATTACGCATGTACCAGCGATCGACGATGTAGTGGCTAAACGGCAATGTGAGCAGCGGTAGCCGGCTGATAAAGGATTTTGACTTATCCGAGGTTGTTTCTCAAAGTGTTTGCTCAATGATGTTAACGATGGCTGCTTTGTGTGGAAGATGTTGATCAATGGATTTTGACATCCGAGGTTATTTGTCGAGTGTTACCAATAGCGTTAACGTATGGAAGAGGTCGAATTGAATCCGAAGATTTTTGACCTATCGAGGTTGTTTGTCTGGTGTTACGATGGCGGCGTATGGAAGAGATCATCGTGACTATCTTTGTTTATCAGTGTTTTGATGATGTTAATCCAAGTTAACGTGAAAGAGGTTGAATTAGATCCGAGATTTTGACCCATCCGAGGTTGTTTGTCGAGAGTTACCCAAATGGCGTTCGTATGGAAGAGGTCAATTATCTGTTGAGGATTTTGGCCTATCCGAGGTTGTTTGTCTTTTACCATGGCGTTAACTCATGAAGAGAGGTAAGTGGGAAGTCCACCAGGACCTTTTGACTATCCTGGGTTGTTTGTCGAGAGTGTTTGCTCATGATGATGTTAACATGTATGGAAGAGGTTGAATTGAATCCGAGGATTTTGACCCATCCAAGATTGTTTGTGAGTGTTACAGATGCGTGGGAAGAGGTTGAATTGAATCGGGATTTGACCCATCGAGGTTGTTTGTGTTGCAATGTGTTAACTGTAGATTCAATTTGAATCTGGAGGATTTTGACCTATCCAGGGTTGTTGTGGTATTGCAGATGGCGTTAACATGGAAGAGATCGTGGAAGTCCAAGGACCTTTTGACTATCCTAGGTTGTTTGTCGGTGTTACCGATGGCGTTAACTGTATGGAAGAGGTAGAAGCATTTGTGGTTCTAAAAGTTACTAACTCGATCTTATTTTTCCATGAGTATGATTGTAAAATCATAATTTAGCTATATCTCTTCAATGTTGAAATATCCTCCAACTTTGACTTGTTTCTTGATGGTAATCGATTAGATGCTTAACATATTAACATTGATCCTCAGATTAGAGTTGCCCCGGAAAAAAGAAGAGCAGTTTGATGAATTTTCATTCTTCGCTTGTGCTCCTTAAAAGCTTGAAATGCTCTCGATGGTGATTTTGATATTGTTGGGAAACTTAGTCGCCATACAGATGAAGTAATGAGAATCAATTTCACCAAATGCGTCTTTGAAAACCTTAGAGTGAAAGTTCACAGCTTTGTTATGAAACACATGTATTTAAAGAGTGACAAGAAAATTCCGTTTTAAGGATATTTTAAGTTCTTGATCACGTCTTTACAGGATTAACTTTAACTTGCATCAAGATTCGTCTTCACTAGTATTTTAAGTGCATATATATATATATATATATATATATATATATATATATATATATATATATATATATATATATATATATATATATATATATATATATATATATATATATATATATATAGATTGTCTGTTATTTAATGTTACAACTGGCTTGTGTTGAAGCCTTTGATATCTAGAAATGGAGATGGTATCGCTGTCTTAGCTTTATCTTATTTTATTCTATTGTTTGATGTGTCATATTTTGATCAAGCAAGCAAGCAAATATGTCACTACAATTTTGTGGGGTTTTTAATAGCTTAAATTTATCTAATATTATTTATGATTTATCTTTTTAGGAATTTTTTAATAGATTAATTTATTTCTCAGATAGAAAAAATAATATTCTAAGGTTATTTTAAAAGTTAAAATTGTATATTCATTAATCCATGCATCCTACCTTGCGTTAAGGGATTTTTTTTTTCAGTTAAAAAGAAAACTTAGTTATTCAATTATCACATTTAATATGAATCAATGATTAGATAATAACTTCTTTTTTTTTAATATTTGTTCATCCATATTCATTTGAGAGAAATTAATGAAATTATTGTGATAAATTAAATCAAATTTAATGAATTTTTTTACTGAGAAATGGTTTAAATTGCTTATTTTGAGACCATAGGTTTGAAGAAATTTTAAAATAAGTATGGTTTAAAATATAATTAGTAATTTAAGTATCTTAAAATAATTAAATATATGTATTATAGTTGCGTTTAATGTGAGAACTGACATATGGAGTCGGATTAAGCGGACGATTTACATATAACTGAAACTTAGATATAAAATAATTTAAAATAATAGTTCAATGTAAGTCGCCCAGGTTTAATTAATAAGAATACTAAAAGATATTTTTTAAATTATTTTATTTTAAAAATTTCTTCTATTTGAGTCACTTGGAGATGTTGGCAAGTTGTTCAAGAGATAACTCTATTTTGTGATCTACTAAACTCATTTGAGAAATTGACAAATTAGTTCATTCCTATTCTCGAAATAACTCTTTAAATTCATTATTAAAACAATAATATTCTCCTTAAACCAAAATTTATTCATGTTAGCGTTAAAAAATCAGCATTTTGATCAACTAATGATGACATACATTTTTGCTCAAAAGAGGGAAAACCAAACTTTAAAGCTTCCATATATTTGAGTACAGTCTTCGACTGATTTATTCATATGAGAGGACCAACAATGTATTTTGTATTCTGTTATGCGAGACAATTATTTGATGGTTGATGGCAGCCCAGCTGATCTTGCTTGGGGTCGATCTTGAGGATCTTCAAGCTTGAGCTCTCTCTTCCTCTCACGAATCTTACTCTTCCTTCTCTTTCTTCTTCCCTTTTCCTCTTTCTTCCCCGCTTGACTCTTCCTCTTCTTTTACTTCGGATCTCATGGTACTGGTGTTGACAACCGTAGGCTCTCTCTTCTTCACTTGTTTCAGCTCCTCTTCACTTGGCTTGGCCTCATTTGTTCTTCACTTGGCCTCCCCTTCTGTGAATGAAGGTTATTTAGATAGGAGATATTAAAAGTAGCCATCTCTCGATACGCTCGGGATGAATCCTTCAATCATTTGATGTATTTTGAGCATTTGGATAAATGAAGTCGGAATTATGAGATCTTAGGCTCGAGATCCGCTCGTCGAGACTTCGATTTGACTATAAAATCTCCATATTTGAGCTTTTGGGATTTAATTGATGTCTAAGATTGATGATATTTTAAGTCTTGATCTCGATCGATTTTACTGAAAATCATATCGCTTCGACATCGATTCAAATTTTTGGACTACCAAACAACTTATCCTTAAGTTTCATCTCATTATATTTCATAATCCTTAATTTGCCACGTAACAATGATTTTTTTTTGGATTACAACAAATTAGGTTAACTGTAAGCATCAAATGCCATAATATAATGCGATATATTATACTTTTAAGATATTCTAGAGTTTTATTTATGAGATCCTATGTATTTATTTTGAAAATATTATGTTATTAAAAAGGGAGAAAATTAGATCATAATGAATTTTAACTCATTAAAAGCACAATATAATAATTAAATAATTAGTAATATACTATAATGATCTCAAACTATCTTTAATTGATAAAAAACAGAAGATTTGGATCCAAAATTTATTAAATAAAATCAAAACTATGCCTTTAGTTTTTTTTTTTTCTCACTAAATTGATATCCCTCATCTTCAAGCTTTGAACATTCTTAGATAGAGCAAAGAACAGCACAGGATACTTTATCTCGGCTTCTGATCTATATCATGCCTACAGATTCCTTCTTCCTCTCTATAATATTATTTTCTCTCCCCCAATAGGTACAGACAGAAACTAAACATATCTTCTCTCTTTCTTCTCCTCCCTCACCCTTTCTTCTTTTCGTTCAGCTCTCTCTCAATATGTCAAAGGCTCTTCCGTTTCTCCTCTTCTTCACCCTCCTCTACGCCTTCTCTCTTTCGAGTAAGATATAAAAGTTGTATTTATTTAGATTCGATTTATAAATAAAAAATAATCTTTGTTTTATTTAGTTGTTTGAGTTCTCTCCAGGCTCAGAGCCATTCCTCGGCCTCAACGGCTAGCCGACAACCTCCTCCGCCTCCACCGCCCACCTCCTCCAATCCACCGTTTTCTCCAATCTCCGATTATACAACGCCGATCCGTCATCTCCTTCTCGGGCATCTCTCTCGGCGTCTCTAACTCCATTCCCTCCTCGCTGGCGACCCTTCCGCCGCCACCGCCTGTATCTTCCAATCTCCTCCCCTTTCTTCCGTCAACTTCCATCTCCGCCGTCTCCGTCGGCAACGAAGTTCTCAACTCGGGCGACGTTTCTCTCTCCTCTCTCCTTCTACCGGCCATGCAAAACCTTCGCGCCGCCATCGCCGTCACACCCTCCGCAGCCGCCGTAAAGGTATCTACTGTACATTCCATGGCAGTTCTCTCGCAATCCGACCCACCATCCTCCGGCGCCTTCCACTCCGACCTCGCTGGAATACTTCAACCCATCCTCCAGTTTCTCCGGGATAACGACTCGCCATTCATGATCAACCCTTACCCGTACTTTGCCTACCGGAGCGACCCACGGCCCGAAACCCTCGCGTTCTGTCTTTTCCAGCCCGGCCCGGCGATCCGCTCTGGGATACTCCAACATGTTCGATGCACAGGTAAAATCAAATATTATTTTGAATTTTATGCATAAGAAACCAATTGGGGGAAAAATATACGTAAATAAGATTCATTGAGATAATTTTTTTTTAATTTTTTATCCATTAAAAATGCATAAATATACACATATTTAAAATTTCAAATATATATTGCATGTATTTAACATATTATACTTAAGTGTTGATGAAACATATTTATTTATACGTTAACTTTTAGCTTGCCAAGATTAAATTTTTTGGTTAAAATATGCTTTTTAATTTTAATTAAATAATTATATTTTGATACCAAAAATTCAAAATAAAATCATAAGAAAACACATATTTATCAAAATACATTGAACATTTGTTCATTATTTTCAACTAGCTGTACCATAGACGAGTTATTAAAATTAAATTATTATTCAAAAGTATTTAATCGTGTTAATAAAGTAACTTCAGCTTAATTTTAGCGTATTAGTTTGCTTTCAGGTTGACGCGGTTCGGGCCGCTACCCTACTGGGTTCGCCGGAGAGGTGGTGGCGGCGGAGACAGGGTGTAAAGGTGACGACGGTCGGGGCGAGCGTGGAGAACGCGAGGGCCTATAATGGGAATCTGGTGACTCATTTAAGGGCTATGGCGGAGCCTGTGTCGACATATATATTTGCAATGTATGATGAGGACCTGAAGCCCGGCCCGACGTCGGAGAGGTCCTTTGGGCTTTTTCGACCCGACCTTACGCCTATTTATGATGCTGGGCTGCTCAAGTCCGGGTCTGGTTTTGGCGGGTCACCTAGCTCGGTGGTGCCGGCGGAGACGTCGAAGCCAGAAGAGGTGTGCGTGGTCGGAGAAGGTGGCGGCGGCGGTGCATGCAACGCAATGGAGTTTGTACCGAGCGCCGCGGGGAGCAGCGCTTGGATGGATATATCTTTGATGCTAGGAGTTGTTTCTTTTGGTCTTTGAGCTAATGATTTGCGGATGGCATCGAGATTAGAGACTGGAGATATAAGAAACATGAAATGCAGCTACGTTTCTCGTATTTAGATTGCTATTTTGTTGTAAAGTACAATTATATTTAGAATAATATTAACCTTCCGAAATAAATTATAAAGAAAACAAAAACACACACACACACACACACACACACACACACACACACATATATATATATATATATATATATATATATATATATATATATATATATATATATATATATATATATATATATATATATATATATATATATATATATATATAATTCTATAGTTCATAATAAATTCTATAACACTGAAAATTACTAGTCGAAGCACGAATCTTGGTGTTGAAAGTAAACTAATCCGAAGTGGAAACTGGTCGAGATCAAGCACTTAAAATGTTATTAGAAACTTTGGGATATCAGTTAAATCCCTAAATAGCCTTCAAACATAGAGTGTTTATAGTCAAATCGAGCGTCTCGACGAGCCGGATGTAACAAGCCCAAGATCTCACAATTCCGACTTCATTTGAACATTCATATACTCAAAATACATTAAATGATCAAAGGAATCATTTTGAGCCATCTGATGAAGTGGAGTGGTTCAGATTTTGCATGTGTTTATAAAAGGCGTATTCTCCATATAAATAGCTCATATGAGGGGGAGCAAGAGAGAGAGAGAGCTCAAGCAGTCCCTCCAAGCATAATCGTTGCCACCACTCGGCGGTCGTCAACCACGCCGCGAAGCCGCGCCGATCGCTATCGGCTACCGCTCCTTGTCAATCGGCCGGTCTCCATCATCGCGTCATCGTCATCGATGTCCTCACCCATTGTCTCTCCACTAGCAACTGTTATCACCTGAACGTGGCTACATAGTTGTTGTTCTCTTCTCATATACAATTCTATAATCCCGTTATCAGGAAAAATTTTGTACCCTGAAATAGATACATAGTGGAAGATTTTTGCTGGGTTAGGCCCCATGATTTTTTCCCTCTTTTCGAAGTTTTTCCACGTAAAAATTTCTGGAGTTTTCTTGTTCACTCTTTAAATACCTATGTCTGTGTGCTAGATTTCACAACAAGGCTAAGGCGTAAACTTTTACTTTACCGCAACTAATTTTCTAGCACGCAATAGTTTGACGCCGTCTGTGGGAAAAGAATCCCTCAATCATAATTTTTAGTGGATACACGTGGCCAATAGGTGATACTTCATAACGGAGCCTCCCGCTCCAACTCTCGTCACTCTCTAAACCAATCCTTCAACCAAGAACGTCAAGCTTCTGCCTCACTTTCCCCTGATAGGCGTGACCCTGTCGGTGAAGGTGCGACAGGAATCTCTTTAGAAGATCGTGTGCGCCGAATGGAAGAGACTCAAAATGAGATGATCAGGACTTTGTCGAACACAATGACCACTACCACAAACACATCTCCCCAAGATCGATCGTTAGCGTGGAGGTCAAAATGCTAATCTCCACGACAGCGAAATTCCTCGCATAGAGGCGTGATGTTGATCTCCGACATGCTAGTTCTACTCATCATCCATCATGCGGCTAATCCATCAATTATTCGGTAGCTTGACATATTCTCGTCTGTTGACCCCACTCATCATGTTCGCGATGCATTGATGCTTAATGCAAGATGAATTTCATCTTCAAGAAAATTATCTTCCCTCACCGCATGAGGAATCCTCTCTTTAGTGAAGCTATTATTCAACATTATTCCGTGGGTTTCAAGCTTAGAGCATTGATTCATGATGGGGTGGCCCACATAACACGCATTCGACTATCATGCTCCATGAGCTCCACACTGCTTGCCGGTCTTTCCGTTACCCTCAAAGGGCAAGCTCGCACTTGGTTCTACCCCTTCAAGGAGATCCATCCATCTTGCCAGATTTTTGTGGAATAGTTCATTGCAAGAGGATCATTAAAGATTCCTCCCATCTCTCCATTCGTGAATGAGGGTGAATCACTTAAGGAATATATTTCGGTTCTCTTGGCTTCGCCAACAGGTGGGACTATTAAGAGGAGTTTTCCTTGGAGGATTCGTCAGAGCCTTTTACGTCATTAATGCGAGACACGGTCGACTTAGTTTATTGTGTGGAAGCACAAATCTTTGCCGATGAGGTTATTAATGCCCATCACAAATAATTTGAACAATCTACAGGAAAATGTAAGGCGAGGAATGCGGAGCCCCATCAAAAGAAGCGTGATGATCTCCCTCGTGCCCCCATATGGCGTGAAATGACCGAGAAAAGGAATACCGCCACATCGTGTCAACCTCCTGATGGCTATTCGAGATGAAGAAAATATCAAGTGGCCGCATCCACTGAAACCAAATTCAAAAAATTACGAGCAATATTGTCACTTCCATCGAAGTCGTGGACATACTACTGAGGCATGCAAACAACTCAAAGAAGAAATCGATAGGCTCATTCAATAAGGATATCTACATCGATTTATGAAGAATCAATTGAATCAAACAAACATATCTTCAACTGGGGGGCAACCAGGACAGTCATCACAAAAATACTAAAATAATCATCAAACAATTGGAGAAATTAAAACAATCACAGGAGGACCAATACTATCTAATCAAGTTCTCATTACCACCACCAAGAGAGTTAAAGAAGTCTTGTATTGATCATTCCATCACTTTTAATGACTTGGACTTAGAAGGAGTCATGTTTATCAAGATCCACTTGTCATCGTGCGAGACCCATGCTATAATGTTAAGAGAATTTTGATTGATAATGGAAGTTACATTGATGTCTTGTTTTACTCACATTTCTTAGCATGGGCACTGGTTGGGAAAAGCTCCAACTTATGCGGGGACCATTATACGGGTTTGATAATCGCCCTGTGCGAGTAGAGGGGACAATCACCCTTCTTGTTGTCCTTGGTGAATTTTCTCGACAAGTGACTCATCTAATCTAATTCATGGTGGTCAAGTCAGATTCAACATATAACGCTATCTTTGGAAGGCCCTCGAATCAATTTTCGGTGTAGTCACTTCAGTATCTCATTTCAAGATGAAATTTCTAATCTTCGTTGGAGTTAGGGTGGTTTGTGAAAATCAACAGATAACACAATCATGCTACCTCAGACAAGCTCAACCGCCTATGTGACCTTGACATGAAGATTTTAATTTTGAGATGAAGGAGTACCGAAGCTTGTTGAAGACTTGCTCTGTTGTATTATCATTACAAAGCGGTGTAAGTTAGATCTCCTTTTAGATGAACAAAGGAAAAAATACATAGACTTCTTGCAAAATCAAGACATCTTGCAGGTCAAATGACATGGGGTTGACCGATGTGATCATGCACTCCCACCGAGATTGATCGACATTCAATCGTCAGCAGTTTTCGATGCCTCAGTATTGAGCAAGAAGTTAACAAGCTTCTAGAAGCGAGATTCATACGAGAGGTACATTATCATACATGGATAGCAAATGTTATCATGGTTAAGAAAATAAATGAAACATGGAGAATGCGTATTGATTACACTGACCTCAATAAAGCTTACCCAAAAGATAGTTTTCCTCTTTCTCGAATTGATCAATTGGTTGATGCTACGTCTGGACATCAAATGCTCAATTTTTTGGATGCTTACTCTGGTTACAATCAAATAAAAATGGGCCCAACAGATGAAGAAGCTATAGCATTTTAAACATATAAAAGTTTATACTGTTACCAAGTTATGCCGTTTGGGTTAAAAATGCGGTGCTACTATCAGCTTATGAATAAGATTTTAAAGACTATTAGCATAATGGAGGTATATGTGGATGACATGTTAGTAAAAGCTTGAAAGAATCACATCATATTTAACTTAGAAATATGCTTTAACTTATAACACGTCTTGACTTAACCAACAAGTATGCTTTTGGGGTTACGAAAAATTTCTTGGATTTATGGTAACCCATTGGGATAGAGGCCAACCAGAAAATCAAAGCTCTCAAAGATATGACTCATCAGAAGAATATCGAGGAAGTTCAACATTTGAATAGATGAATTCTGTTGTATCAGCTTCGTTAGGGATAAATACTTGCCATTCTTTAAAATATTAAAGAGAACTAAAAATAATAATTTTTAGGATGACGTTAGTATGCTTTTGAGACTAAGGAGTATTTAGCATCTCCACCCCCTTTTCAAGAGAGATGTATACTTATATCTCACAATCTCTTCCCATCCGAAGCTTTTTAGTGCGAGAAGAAAATGACAACACCAATTACTATGTCTTCGAAAATTCTCACGACATAGAAAGTCATTATCCACTTGCGAGATAAGGTGACTGGGTTTAGTTTTCTCAGTAAAAAATTGCAAGCTCACACTATCGATGTTTACACTCATTTACCATTAAGGGCCATCCTACAAAACCGAAGCATCGGGAGGTTAATCAAAATGGTGCGTAGAATTGGGAGAGTTTGATATAAATTTTCTGGTCTGTATAAAGTCTCAAGTACTCAGACTTTATATGGGAATCCCAACTCGGAGGAGCTATCTGCTACATGCCTTTCGTCTCTCAATGGACCCTGTATTGATGGAGCTTGAGTCTTGGTATTTAATCAGAATCTTACTTATTTGAATACATTTGGAGTATGAACTTACTATTTCAATAATTTATGAATCGGGGTTGAGACTGCCATTCACAAATGGAGTGATCTCGACTCTCCCAGTTGAGGGAAACTTTAATACTCATAATCTCATAACCTCCACTTGGTAAAGTCTCTTCTTCAAGAGACATCAACTCATTTGCATATATAAGCTAAACTTGATACATCTACTCTTGGGGATCATTTAAGAAGACATGTTGAAGAAATATATTTTCTAGTATCCAAGGGTCATGGGTAATTAATGAGATAAAGGAACATTTGTGGATGGACCCATCCTCTAGAAGGAACCCTTCACAGACAACCACTCACTCAGATCTTACTACTATTATTGGGTGAACTATACAAACAAACTTTTCTGGTACCTCATGCCTCTTACAGGGATTACATTAAGAGGTTCAGGGATATGTGAAGAACACCTAGGAGGAAGGCTAGCCCAAAATTATAAGGCAAGGGTTCTATTGGCCTGATGAAACATGCCTTGGAGTTCATAAAAAAAAAACAAGTTCGGTTACACTCTAACCTCCCTCTGCACATCTGAGCTCTCATCCATTCAAAGCCCATGACTTTTGCTCGTGGAGGATTGATATCATGGGGCCTTTTATAGCATGAGGCAAGTTTATCATTTTAGCCACTTCTCAAAATGAACCACTCGTTAAAATCACAGATATAAATAATTTATTTGGAAAAAATATATATTCGGTCTTTTCTGCAAAGATTATCACACGAACCCAATTTCTTGGAAAAATCTTTACATCCTTTTGCAAAGATCTTCACATTCAGTGTTTGCAACACATCCTCAAACTAATAGGAGGGTGACCAACAAGGCTATACTCAAAGGACTAATAACACATCTTGAGAAGGCTGGGAGGAAATGGTTTGATGAGCTTTCTAATGTTCTTTAGGTTTACCACTACATCAGCACCCGGTGAGACCATATAACTTGTGTTTGACACAAAAGCTATTACCAGTAGATATCGGGGGTCAAGTTCAATTATTGATCATGTAATGAAGAAAAGCTCACACTGGACCTACTCACGAAACTGTGACATGGCCAGCTTCTATCACCAAAGGGTAGCTCGTTCAATGAGAAGAGTAAAATCTTATTCCATATCTATCGGTGACTTGGTCCTACAAAGTCTCAAAGCTACAGACAAAGGCCCTCAACACAATAAACTCTCACCTCTTTGGGATGACCCATATGTGGTTATAGCTATGGCAAAGCCAGGAACATTCAACCTCAAGGATCCAAAGGGAAAAACTTTACCTCAAACTTGAAACAAGAATCTCCGAAAATATTATCGTGTTCTCCTTATTATTTTTTATTTTGTCTCGTTGGTCATTTCCTTTTCATGTACACTTAGTGGGATAAAGACTTATTGTTGTCGTCATTTCTTCTTGAAACTCATATTAAAATTAAAATCATCTTATGAGTGTATCATAGAACTTATCGAGTAATGAATTCATAGCTTTATTTCTTCTTATTTAATCCCCACTTGAAATATATAACTCACGTTGTATCTTAATCGAGGCATAATCAATCATAAGGAGACTTGATCAGACCTCTTCCATATAGGTGAGAAGTCAAGTAACACTTTGGATGATACCTAGGATAGGTTAAAAGGTCCTTGGTGGACATCCCGACCTCTTTCCATACGGTTAATATGTAGTAACACTTTGGGCGTAAGATAGGTCAAAAGGTCCTCGGTGGACATCCTGCGACCTCTTCCATACATGTTAACGTCATCAAGTAACACTTTGATAAACAACCTTGGATTGATCAAAATCTCGGTGGATTCAATTCCTCATTATAGGTTAGCGTGAATAATATTCCGACCAATTACCCCGGATAGATAAAAATAAAATAAGTGCATATCATCTAAAAAAAAAAAATTCATTGACAGCATTAACATGATGATATAAGAAAGAATCAAGATTCTGATATACACTAATAACAATACATAGATAAAAAAATACATTCTCAAGTGACGCTACATCATATCAGTTGGTGATATTAACATCATCCTCATCACTAGGAGATGCTCCTTTGGACTCACTCTCAACTCCTTCATCTCTCACGAGTGAAGAGTCTTGGGCACGGGAGATAGATCCTCAAATCTGCTCGGTCTTGCGATGCACTAAGCGGATTCCTTTTAAGAACCCTCGGATGTAGCCCTCCTCTAAACATTGGTGCTCCAAATCCTTCACTTCAATATCAAGAATATGATTACGAGCTTCCTGGACATGATCTTCGATTATACCATAAAGAGTTCTTAAAGTCTTCCACTTTTCAAGGAGATTTCATTTGCTTCCCCGACATTATATGCTCATTCTCAGAAAGACAATCCTGTAATGCTTTCTTCTCCAGTTCGAGAGCTCTCTTCTCCACTGCAAGTGCCTTGAGTATTTTCTCTTTCTGGCGAGTCTCTGTCCTCACCTCAATTAGCTCATCACGAGTGTGCTCCATCTCCTGACACTAGAGAGAAAGAGAAGTCAACATGTTTGCTAGCTCAGTTCTGCACCCGTTTAGCTGATCCTCCAAAGCCCCCACTTCTTTGGACTTAACACTCATCTTTCTCTCATACTCACCTTGCATATATTTTACCTTCACAAATTTAGTATTTCACTCATCTAAAGAGACACCCAAATGAGCCATTAACCCTAATGTTTGAGTTACCTATAAAGAAAAAAAAATCATCATAAATATTACACAAAAGAAAAGAAGGAGAAAAAGAAGAAAAGAAGAAAGAAGGAAGATAGCATTACCAATTCATCCTTTCGTTGATGCCTAATGCATATGTAATTTAACACCTCTTCAGGAATATGCGGCTTCGAGAAACGAACTCCCCCATCTTGAGTTGAAATAGCTAAACTCTCAGAGGCCAACTGAGGGTGAACATCTTCTTCACAGATATCTGACATAGTCACTTCAACATATGTCTTCTTTTTCTTTAGGGAAGAAACATTGCCACCACTCTGATTTTGTGATGGGCTTCTTGAAAGAACCCTATGAATATGCGGAGACCTTTCATCACCTTTACTTGACCTCTTTAGTGGAAAAGAATGAGATCTCCACGGATGGAAAGGCCAACCTTGAACATTCTATCTTCAACTATATATTTGCTAATGTGTGTGACATAACTCATCTTTGTAAGCTTTCTACATCGAAATATTAAGAGTTGCCAAGATCTCATTCTCTTCAATTAATGGATCTAGAAGGCCATTCAATCTTCCCCATCTCTCGAAAAACTCATTTTTCACAAAAAAATAATCCAATAGACCAATTTTTAGAGAGATCCCATTCTGAAAATTCTATCCAATTCTTTATAGTCTGATAAGAAATATGTCCCTAAGTATCACATGTGAATCTACACATTCGCACAAGTATTTGATGTTCAAAGTAACACCACACTCTAAAGAAGATAGTCAAATAGCGATGACCACTAAAGCTCGAAATGAAAATTGTGATAAAGCTACACCACATATTTTGAAGATCTCAATCAACTTAGGAGCCAAAGGGAATCGCAGTCCCGTATGAAGAATCATCTCAGAAATAGTAAAATACCCTGGTGGAGATGAAAGGGCTCGATCATACTTTTTAGCAACAATGGCCACCAACTCATTAGGGAAGTGAAATTTTCTGTGGGACACTATTAAACTATCTAATGTGATAGTGGATGATATATCATATGCTTCGATCATCTTCACTTATGAAAATACATGATAAATAAAGAGGAAGAAATGACAAAAATCTAGAAATTTTGTGAAGCAACTTACTTACCCTAATACTTGGGCGTATTCTTTTTTGACTCTCACGCTCACGGATAGCTTGAGATAAAATTTTTTTTTTACTACTGATCGGCGAAAAGATACACATACATATGAGAGAGAGAGAGAGAGAGAAGATACCCCCCTCTAATGATGCTTACCATCAAACTTTTAAAGTCGTTTCAAACGATGGTTCTTAGCAACTCATGCACCTTGGCGGTTATCAACATGAACCATCCATTGAAGTTTCAAGAAATCCAATTTTCTACAAGAAGTAAGAACTACAAGCCTTGATTGCCTCTAAACCGAAGATGGCGGTCAACGACTCTTTCGAGAAAATTAGCCTCGTATGAACTACGGGTCTAATCCAAACCGGTCGCCGACAAGAGTCAACGCCTCTTTCGAGGGCCTCGGTATGAACTACGGGATCAAACTTGGTCGTCGACAAGGCGGTCGCCTCGAGAAAAAGCTGGCCGTATGAACTGGGCCTTGATTGCCTCAAACCCGTCGGTAAGGTCGCGCCTCTTTGAGGAAAATGAACCTCTGCAGTATGAACTACGGGCCTTGATCCTCAAACCCTCGATCCAGGCAAGGCGATCAACGCCTCTTTTGAGGGAAAATCAGTGCTCATATGGGCCTTGATCGCCTCAAACCAGTCGGTCCCGAGGCGGTTAACACCTCTTCGAGGGAAAATCGAGCTTTCGTATAAGCCTCGATGAGCGACCACTAAAGAGAAATATTAGAGCTAGTGTATCCAGACCAGGGGTTTTATATATAGGCAAACAGTCAAAATCAAGAAAAATGGCTTAAAATTCACTGCGAAAATGGACAAAATGGACAAAACACCCTCATCGGCGGTCGGGCAGCGACTAGCGCTTGAGCACCGAAACCAGTTCCGGTGCCTTCTCTCCTCGCCCGTATTCGCGTCATGCAGCCGTCATTATTGTCGCTGGCGGCTGCCATACCATCATGCTTTCTGTTGGCGGCTATTCAGCGATGGCCGTGCATCTAGCGCCGTGATGCGTGATCCTTACCGCTGAAGCGCCATGATCTGCAAACACCTATAAGGGCCCAGATGGGTCCATAACCCAGAAATCTTGCATTTGCACGTACCTGCACACATCTGCGGCCCTGCACCACTACCGCGATAATAATCTTGTGCTCATATGAAGATCTGCTCTCTCAAAATATATGGTTAATGGACCCGCAAATTTCATTGAAGAATTTGCTATTTTCAATTATATGGCATAAATATTTTTAGATGATTGAGATAATGTCATCCGACAAGCGATATGACATTGAAAATTCTACTAGTAGCGAATTTTGGTGTTGAAAGTAAAGCTAATCGAAGTGGCGGTGAGATCAAGCACTTAAAATGTTATTGGAAAATTTGGGATATCAGTTAAATCCCTAAATAACCATCAAACATAGTGTTTATAGTCAAATCGAGCGTCTCGACGAGCCGGGTCTAACAAGCCCAAGGTCTCACAATTCCGACTTCATTTGAGCATTCATATACTTAAAATACATCAAATGATCAAAGGAATCATTTTTGATGAAGTGGAGTGGTTCAATTTTGCATGTATATTTACAAAGACGCCACGCCTCGATCATAAATAGCTCATTCCTCATAGGGGACGAAAAAGAGAGGAGAGCTCTAAAGCGAAGACCTCAAGCATAATCGTGCCACCACTCGGATCATCCAACCATGGCGCGTCGCCATCCTCGTCATTTATTAATCTCTTCGATCTCCGTGTCTTCATCATGGTCGATGTCCTCTCTATCACCATCATCTTCTTGCTCATTACCACTGACATTCGTGGTTGTTGTTCTCTTCATGTACAATTCTATAATCCGTTATTGGAAAAAATTTTGTACCCGAAGCAGATATAGTGGAAGATTTTCTTTGGGTTACTGATTTTTTCCCTCTTTTTAGATTTTTCCGTAAAATTTGGAGTTTTCTTGTTCACTCTTTAAATATCTCTGTGTGTGTCTTTGGATTTACAATGAGAAATTTGAGTGAAATTTTACTCTCACTTGGTGGTTTCTATAATAATATATATATATATATATATATATATATATATATATATATATATATATATATATATATATATAACTCTATAGTTCATAAATAAATTCTATAATTTATAACTAATTTTCAAGTAAGTTTTATATTTTATTTGAGTTAGATTTAATAGGTGACAAGAACAAAATATAAAATGAACTTGATGTTTCATTAATTATAAATAAATTGTTAGTAGATATATATTAATTTTGGTGAATATAAGGAGCATGTTATCTTTAAAAAATATTATTTATTATTTTTTTAAGTACAAAAATGATTTTAAAAATCAATAAAATTGTTTTTAGAAAATTATTTGGTAGAATAAAATTTACGCTTTAGCTTGTTGTACATATATTTGAAGAGTGAACAAGAAACTCCAAGATTTTTCAGAGAAAGAGAAAAAAATCATGGGGCCTAGGATAATAAAAGTTTTCCACTATATATCTCATTTGAAGTACAATGTTTAAGTTTTCCCGATAACAAGATTACAGAGTTGCATGCGAAAGCGACAACGGAATCGTCGGTGATATGATACTGCAGTAGTTCTATAAAGTTATTGGTGACAATGTCGGCGATAGTGAATGGCACTCCAATATCCGGTGGTAAATGGCGGTAGTAGCTGGTAACCCGATGCGGTGGTGGTAAATAGTAAAGCGGTGGTTGATAACCAGCGATGATATGTCAACGATGCCGGTGAAAGCGATAGCCGCGGTGAAAAGTGGCGACCTCGGCGTGATCAGTAGTGGTGGCCGGCGACAGTGGTCGGTGGTGGTGGTCGACAGCGATGGTTGGCGGCGGTGACCAACGACGGTGGTCGACGGAGACGAGAATCGGCGATGGTGGCCGACAGTGGTGACCGACGGCGGTGGTCGGCGACTCTCGACTAGTGAAATGATTATGCCTGGAGGTTCTTCAAGCTTCAGAGCTCTCTTTTCTCTTTAGTTTAGTCTCCCAAGTTCGCATCTAGCTCCTTTCTTCCTTCATGACAAGAATGAGGTCATATTTATAGGATTCTAAGAGTGCGTTTTGGTCATTGTAGTCAAAATCTCAAAACACTCCATAGGACGGTCCATATTGATTCATTTGAGCATAGATAGTTTGTTGATAATTTGATCATTCAAATGACCTTTCATCCAGTGATCTTAGGCGTTGGATTATTGTGTGCTCAATTCGACCATAAGAATCTTAAATTTAAAAGTCATTTGATCATTCAGTGTTTGAAGTTTGATATAGCATTTGAGCGATTTGAGCTTTGGGTGATTTGACTTGGTTTAGCATTGTTGATTAGATCTCTGAGTCGTTTAATTTGATTGTATGAATATTTTAAATTGAGATCCATATTTAAGTTATAAATTTTAGAGAGATAAATCATTTGCTCTCCTATTTTTGGATGAAAAAACTCATTTCATTCAAAAATATATAAAATCACTTTAATTATATAAATTATTAGGATAATATATATATATATATATATATATATATATATATATATGTATTAAATTTATTTATTTATTTATTAGTTATTAATATTTTTTATTTTATTTTATTTTATATGCAATAATTTATATAAATATATAAATTATTTTATCATTTTATATTATTATATATATTTTTTTGGGTGGCTCTTTGATTTTAAAGAGAGGGGCCACGGGCCCGTAGATATTATTTTTTAGTGTGAGAAAGAGAGAGATGAGGAGATGATTTTTTTTAATTAAATGACATAATGAGGAGATGATTTTTTTAAAATTAAATGACCTAATTAGGAGAGGAGTTTTTTTTTTTTAAAATTAAAATGCTCACAAACGCTAGTCATAATGAGGAGAGGGTTTTTTTATTATTATTTTTTTCAATTTTTTCAATTTTTTTATTTCTTTCAATTTTTTTTAATTTATTCCCTTTTTGCCTCTATAGTGGGTCTATAAAAACTCCCTTATGGTCAAGTAAAGAGACACAACTCTCATATGCTTTAGTGTTCTTCTACGTTGGATGAGAAATTATCTTGTAGAAGTTCAAGGACTAGGGAAATAAAAAAATTTTGTGTTTTTTTTTCTTTCTTTTATCAGTGAAGCTCTGACATTCTTCTGAAAATAAGGTCATTTGTTTTGTTAATTAAGGCTCGTAGTTCATATGACTCGATTTTCCTTGAAAGATGCATTAACGTCTCGACCAACCGGGTTTGGAGGCGATCAAGACCCGTAGTTCATACGGCGAGGCTCTGGTTTTCCCTCGAAAGAGGCATCAACTGTCATTGTCGGATCGGCCAGGTTTGAAGGCAATCAAGGCCTATAGTTCATACGACGAGGCTCCGATTTTCCCTCGAAAGAGACGACAACTGTCCTCGTCGGACCAACCGAGTTTAACGGCGATCAAGGCCTGTAGTTCATACGACGAGACTCTAATTTTTTCTCGAAAGAGGCGTCAACTGTCATTGTCAGATTGATTGGGTTTGGAGACGATCAAGCACGTAGTTCCTGGAGCTCAGTTTTCCTAAGAGCGTCCAGTTCCTCGTTGGACCAACCGAGTTTGGAGGCGATTAAGGCTCATAGTTTATACGACGAGGCTCCGGTTTTCTCTCGAAAGAGGTGTCAACTGTCCTCGTCGGACCGATCAAGTTTGGAGGCGATCAAGACCCATAGTTCATACGACGAGGCTCCGATTTTCCCTCGGGAGAGGCGTCAACTGTCATCGTCGGACCGACCGGGTTTGGAGGCGATCAAGGCTCGTAGTTCATAGAAAATTAATTTTCTTAAAACTCCGATAGTTGACAAATTGCCAAGTTGGTGGGGAAGCATTGATTAGGAATTATTCATTAGAAAACTCAGAAATTCTAGTAGATAATTTCAGAGTGTCATTTTCCGATGTTCAATCTTTGTTGACTTGTATGAAAGGGATAGAATCAAATCTGAAAATTTTACCCAAAGGTTGTTTGTCAAAGTGTTACTTGATGACATTAACCTGTATGGAAGAAGTTGATTTGAATTTGAGGATTTTTGACCCATCCGAGGTTATTTGTTAAAGTATTACTTGATGACATTAACCTGTATGAAAGAGGTTGAATCGAATCCGTTGAGGATTTTTGACCCATCTGAGGTTGTTTGTCAAAATGTTACTTGATGATGTTAATGTGCATGGAAGAGGTTGAATAGAATCCACTGAGGATTTTTGACCCATCCGAGGTTATTTGTCAAAGTGTTACTTGATGACAACCGGTATGGAAGAGGTCGAATTAAATTTGCCAAGGATTTTTGATCAATTCGAGGTTGTTTGCCAAAGTATTACTTGATAATAAAAACCTATATGGAAGATGTTGAATCAAATCCACTGAGAATTTCAAAGTGTTACTTGATGACGTTAACCTGTATGAAAGATGTCGAATCGAATCCGCCAAGGATTTTTGATCTATCCGAAGTTGTTTGTCAAAGTATTACTTGATGATAGTATATGGAAGATGTCAAATCGAATCCACTAAGAATTTTTGACCTATCCGAGATTATTTGTCGAGTTTTACTTTCGGTGACATTTAACACTATGGAAGAAGTAAATAGTTTTAACTCTCATCCGAGGTTGTTTCGTCAATGTATGATGTTAACCTGTGTGGAAGAGGTCAAATCAAAAATATCCATTTGTAGCTAAAGTTGCTCTTTGATCTTTGCCTTTTTCATGGGTATTACTAACTTGCTTCTCGATTTGATAATCAATTAGATATCCAGAATATTGATTTAGATGATCTTTTGAGATTAAGAGTTGCCCCCCAATCTCCAACAAAAGCTGAAGGATTGAAGTTTGATGAATCTTCATTCTTCTTATGTGTTCCTCGAGAGTAAGATTTTCTTCACCATATAGGTGGTGTTGTTCTGAACATAAGTTAGATTGTCAACTATTGTGAAGATGTGAAGGGAATGTTTCCATAGACGGCGCCACACTGTTACGTGCTAGAAAACCAATTACGGTAGAATAAAAGTTTACGCCTTAGCTTTGTTGAGAAATCCAGTACACACATAGATATTTGAAGAGTGAACAAGAATCTTCAAGATTTTTACGTGAAAAAACCCTAGAAATATGGGGAAAATATCACGGGGCCCAGCCCAGTAAAAAAATTTCAATTATATATCTGCTTTGGAGTACAAAGTTTAAGTTTTTTGATAACGATTACTGAAGTTGTATGTGAAAGCGACAACAGAATCCGAATCAGTGACAATATATCACATAAGTAGTTAGGTTGTAAAGTTGTTGTGGTCAGCGATAGTGGATGTATGCGGTGATAATCTAGCTTGTTAGGTGCGGTTAGCGGTGGTGACGTGCTGGCCGGTGGTAACAATAGTGATATGGTGGCGGTCCGATGGTTGAGTCGGCGTGGTGGTGGCCAGCCAGCGTGGTAATCAACCATGGTGGTGAGTAGTGGAAGCGGTGACGGAGTAGCAGGGCGGGGTGGCGGTAATGATGGTGGTTGGTGGCGGATGATGATGGCCGGCGACAGATAGCCGGTGGTGTGGCGGTGACCGATGGTGGTGGATCGTCATTGATGCATGATTATACTAGAGGTTCTTCAAGCTTTAGAGCTCTATTCTCTTTAGCTTGGCCTCCCAAATTCTTCTCTTTTCTTTCTTTATGACAATAATGATGTTCTATTTATAGATTCTAATAGGGCATTTTGGTGATTGTAGTCAAAATCTCAAATCCATAATCCATATATTGATTCATTTGATCATAGATAATTTTTTGGCAATTTGACCATTCAATGACCTTCGATCGAGTAATCTTAGGCTCGTTGGATTTGTCGTCATTCGACTATATAACATCAAATTTGAAAGTCATTTGATCATTTAGTCGTTTCGAAGTTTCAGATATAGCATTTGAGCTCGATTTGAGCTCATTTGGACTTGATGTAACTTGATTCTAATATTGTTGAATTCGTCTCACTGAGTCATTTAATTTGATTGTATGTATGTTTTAAATTGAGATCTGTGTTTAATTATAAATTTTAGAGTGATATATCAAGAGTTATAATTTAAGTGCTGCTCACACCTAAAAATTTAAATTAAAAATAAGTTTCAATATCATAAAAAATGCTTTGTTATTTAGCTTTTATCTTGATAAAGTCCATCCACAAATATACTAATTCAATTTAGGCAAATAGTAGAATTCACTTTATTAAAAGAATTTAAAATGACTTATATCCAAACTCAATTGTATCTCCATTTGACTTGGTTCACTTAAAAAAACAATAATTTTATCGACTAGTTGAAGAAATTTAAGCTAATTCAAATTCACAAGTCATATTAGGCGATGAGTCTCATTTGATCAAATCTTTAGATCTATTGATTGAATATTCCTCGATTACCCAATACTTAATTGATAAAATGATTGATCACAAATGTAACATCATTCTTCATCTCTCTCTATCAAATGAGTTATAATTCAATCTTTTTATCATCACATTTTGAAAGCGATATGACATTCAGTGTGGCATGAATCTTAAGGGAAAGGCAATCCTAAGTCAATCAATCAAGATCAAGCACGAAACATCGAAAACTTTGGAACATGAATTAAACCTCGAATGATCATCAAGTATTTATAGTCAAATCAAGTGCCTCGACGAATCTAACAAGCCTAAGATCTCACAATTCGACCTCATTTGAGCATCCAAATGTTGATACATCAAATGATCAAAGGTAGTCAGGAATGGGAGGGAGGTGGTTTGGGTTTTAATGTATTTAGCTCATCCTCCACCTCATTCTCCATATGAGGGACACTTTGAGGCCAAGTGAAGGAGAGGAGCCCAAAGAAGGAGGAGAGAGCTCAAGCTCGAAGATCCCCAGCAGATTTCACCACGGACGGTAACCACCACCACGTCGACCCTCACCCTGGCGTCAATCACTGTCGTTCGCATTTACGCGAAATTGTTCCATTTCCCAGTTCACACCGTAGTCCACCATCACGCCACCACTAGCTATTACAACTGGTTGTTACATAGCATTGTTCCTTTCTTGTATACTATCTTGTAATCCGTTCTCCGATTAAGATGAGGCATATACATGGAACATTTTTTCTTCGCCAGCCGATGGTTTTCCCTCTTTTCGAGGTTTTCCACGTTAAAATTCTGAGTTCTCTCCTCTTTAAATACCGTGTGTCTTTGGACTAATCAACAAAATGAGTAAACTTTCACTCTCATGGCCCGGTCTTACGCTTGCGGTTTGGCTGAGGATAAGACTCTCAATCATCATACTTTTTAGAACACACATCATGGCATAGCGATCTTCGTAACACCGGACCTCTCGCTCTAACTCCGTCACTCGATCCTTGAACTGGGGCGTCGGCTTGCCCCTTCAATGGGCATGACCATGGCGGCCAGGGGAATCTCTTTAGAAGCGTATGAACCGAATGGAAGAGTCTCAAAATGAGATAATGTCGACTTTACGAGGAACACAACAACCTCCATTACGGCAAACACACCGCCCAAGATCGATTATTACCCGGGAGGACAATATGCTACTCTTAGGCGAAGTTCCACCACCTCAAACCGTGATCTTTGAACTTCTTGCCGACACTTCCACCCATCCATCACGGCTCAACCACGCCAATCACGATTATTGCGGTAGCTGGCGCATTCTCGTTGACCGCTTTCGCCATGTTATCGTGCATAATTACAATGTTGGTACAAGAAGAACTCCATCACGGAATCATATTTTCTCTCACCGGTTATCAAGAGTCTTCCCCTTTGGTGAAGCTATCTTGACATCCCATCCCGTAGGGTTTAAACTAGCATTGACTCTATGATTCTTGACCTCTGACATCATTCTGATATCATGCATATTCAGCTCGACACCGCTTTGTCGTCTTTCCGTTACCCTTAAAGGGCAAGCTTGCACTTGGTTCTACTCTCTTCCAAGGGGATCCATCCATACCTTTAACTTCGCCGGGTTCTTTGTGGAGCAGTTCATTTACCTGGAGAATCATTAAGGATTCCTCCCATCTTTCTCGGTATTCGTAAGCAGGGTGAATCACTCAAAGAATACTTCCAGGTTCTCCTTAGAAGCTGGAGTAAACTAAACTTAAGAGGAGTTTTTCTTGGAGGGCTCAGGCCTTTTACTCATCGCTCATGCGGGACAGTCGGTCATATGCCGACTTAGTTCATCGTGTGGAAGCACAAATCTTGATGAGGCTATTAATGCACATCGAACAATTTGGATAATCTGAGCACCCAAGGAACCTGGGGCCAACGGTCCATCAAAGAAGAAATCGAAGGCCCATTCAACAAGGATATCCACGTCAATTGGAAAGAATCAATCATACATCAAGGGGCAACTCTTAATCTCAAAGATAAGCAAGAAGCACCAAGCGAAAAGGCAAAGATCAATGGTCAACTCTGGCTACAAGCTCATACAAATATTCGACCTCTTCCATACGGGTTAACGCCATTGAGCAAAAACTTTGACAAACAACCCAGGAAAGGTCAAAACGTCCTTGGTGGACTTCCCGCAACCTTTTCCATACGGGTTAACGCCATCGAGCAAAAGCTCTGACGAACAACCCAGGAAAGGTCAAAATGTCCTTGGTGGACTTCCTGCGATCTCTTCCATACGGGTTAATGTCATCGAGCAAAAGCTCTGACAAACAACCCAGGAAAGGTCAAAGGTCCTTGGTGGACTTCATGGCCTCTTCCATACAGTTAGTGAATAATATTCTGACCAATAACCTAGGAAAGGTCAAAACTTTGTACCCTCCACAGGTTAATGTCATGGATAACTGACAAACCTCGGATGGGTAAAAAATCCTCAGTTCAATTGACCTCTTCCTATACAGGTTGCGTCGTCGAGTCACACTCGACAAACAACCTCGGATAGGTCAAAATCACCGGCGGTTGATTCACCTCTTCCATCAGTTGCAGTCTCGAGTAACACCGGATAAATTCAAATCAAATCATCGGGTCATTCATCCTTCACGCGCCTTCAATCGGCAGTGCGGTTGCCATTTTGCCTGACCACCCCGATTGCCGACCACCCGTTGGCGACCACCTACCGGTCACCGCCATTACTGGTTGTCGCTGCCTTCCCGCAGGTCATCCATCGTGGTCGGTCATTCCTTGATTCGACTCGGTCGCCATGTATTCACTTGATTCAGACCCGTGACTAATCGGTGCGATCCGCGGTACGCTGGTCATTATCTTCGGTCCTGCCTTATTAAGCGGTCTGCCGACCATGGCAATCTTCCGGTCCCCACGCTGTCTCGGTCATCCTGGCCATGCGTGGTCGACGTCGACTAAGCAATTGCCGTTCACCCGCGGTCCATACCCGCGCCTATCGCACTCTTGATTTGCCAGCGATGAATGATCTCGCCCGGTCACTACTATCGTCGCCGGTCGCCGCTGACAGCCATCTATCTTGGTCCCCACCGTCGTCTCGGTCATCCTCTCCCTTCGCAGCGTCGCTATTCGGTAATTCGTTGCGACCATACCCGTCGGGCTGCCGCCGCATAATATTCACCGTCGGTCTGCCCGTGATCGGCAATCTCCGGTCACCACCATCGTTCGGTTATCCTCCGCGCCCGCGTCGCGCATCTTGAGCATTCGTCGAGCCCGCTCTCGGTTATCGTCTCCTTGATCACCTCGATCCAGGCGGTCAACGAGGCCGTGACGGTGGTGAACCACGGCGTATGTGGGCGCGATCTCCCAACCGGATGGTCGAGGCCGTAACCGGAACACGACGTATGTGGGCCTTGATCGCCTCCTAACCCAGACCGGTGAGTCGGTAAGCAGCGTATGCGTGGCGCTCGATATCGCCGGATGGTCGTAGTAAACCGGACGAGCCGATCAGAACGGCGTATGTCGCGGCGCTCGCCTCAAATAATCCTAACTCAAGAAGAAGAGATGAAAAGTGCCTTTCCCTCTTACCTGGGGTTTTATAGACCCCATAGGGATAAAAGGGTAAAACCCCAAACAACCGTAACCATAAAGCCAGAAAAGACTCTCTGGTCCGGCCCATGTACAGCGCACTGCGCCCAATACCTGCTGCTTATCAGGCCAGCCCGCGTCGCCTGCGGCCTGTTCCGCCCATGACGTGTATGCGTGACCACGGGCGTATTAATGCGAGCCGGTCTGCTGACTGGCAGCCATGACCGGCCGTTGACTCGCGACTAAATTCAGGTACACTCCAGGCAGCTACATGGCCTTCGCCCGTCTCACAGCCAGTGCCAGGACCCTCAGCCTGAGACCATGACATGGGTCCCCGGAACGCTTGAAAACTTAGTAAGTGTCCCGACAGTCCATAACCTCAAAATATCACGACCTTACATCTACTTCCATAATCATAATATTGTACTTTTTGAAGATTTATTCTCCCAAAATGTATGATTCATGGACCCATTAAGAATTTGTTGTTTTCAAGTATTTGACGATATATTTTGAATGATCAAGATGATGCCATCCAAAATAGGGGCGATATGACATTCAATTCCCAATTGCATGAATCTTAAGGCAAAGGCAAGTTGATCCCAAGTCGAAATCAATCAAGATCAAGCAAACATCTAAAACTTTGGAACTTGAATTAAACCTCGAATGATCATCAAATATAGAGTATTTATAGTCAAATCGCGTCTCAACGGTGAATCTAACAAGCCTAAGATCTCACAATTCTTCATTTGAGCATCCAAATGTTGAAATACATCAAATGATCAAAAGGAATCGCCCAGCCGTCAGATGGGGAGGAGTGGTTTGGGTTTTCATGTATTTACAAAAGCTCACTCCATATAAATAGCCCTCATTCTCCATATGAGGGGACACTTTGGGAGGCCAAGTGAAGAAGGAGGAGCAAGAAGAAGGAGAGAGCTCAAGCTCAAAGATCCCAAAAGATCGACTGCACGGATTGTCAACCACCACCGTGCCGCCGTCACTCGCGTCGTCAATCACTGTCGTTCCTTGCATTTCTCGCAGAAATTGCATTTCCACACGAAGTTCTGCTCACTGCCATTGCTTATTACAACCGGCCGTTGTTACATAGCATTGTTCCTTTCTTTTATACTATCTTGTAATCCGGTTATCGGAGATTCTTGAGGCATATACACATGGAACATTTTTTTGCCCTGGTTTCTCTTTTTTCGTTAAAATTTCGAGTTCTCTCGCACTCTTTAAATACGTGTGTCTTTTAATCAACATGAAGGCGTAAACTTTCACTCTCATTTGGTCTTAGACGCAACAAAAAAACACCAATCCAAGCTTGTTAAAATAACCTAATTCTTTTGCCATTTTGTACATTATAAAAGAAGACAATTTAAACATGTCACTATTTGCACACATCTATGATGATTAAAATGGATAATCAGCTGAGTGATGCATAATATTACCTTAAAGATCATTTTAAAAGTAACTATGTGGGAGAATGGATCAACCTTTCACTCCCTTGAACCCTAACCTAATCCTGTGAAATTTATTTTTTGGTAATTAGGAGAAATTTATTTCAATTATGAAAAGGAAAAAAATATTTTAAAAAATTAATGCACAGAATATCTCAAAATTTAAAATTGTGATAAAGTTCACTGAATTAATGACAATATCTTAGTTAAACTAATACAGATTTCATTATAATTTAGATTTAATAGTTTTTGCAATCTTCCTTATTATTTCAAATATCACCTAAAGAAAACGCCACATCTTTTACAAAGAAAAATCAAAACAGTGATATATATATATAATGGCAGCTCTCGAAGTCACAATCATAATTATATTATTCGGCCTCCAAATAAATGAAATGATAAAGAAATTACAAGAGATTTATTGCAGCTGCAAAATAATTCAGTAGCTGAAAGGTGAAAGCTAACGATTGGAAACCACAAGAAGAAGGAAGCCAGCAACAATGATCTCTTCTCTTGAAAGAAAACATCAGTGTCAATGATTAATTATTTTGAACAACATGACAATTATATATGATCGATAGGCTCATAACAACAAATCAATGCTTTTAATTAACTTTAAGATAGGAATCAGAATAATAAATGCATGAGAGAGATACAAATTTAGAGAGTAATTTTCAGCCTAGGCCCTAATTATTTTTGACTTTATTCTTCTTCTTCTTATTAATATTTTTGAAATCTATATACCAAGGTGATTTATGAGCCCATTGGGCTTGCTATGTCTTCTGATGTGCTACTTAGTTTCTGTATGAAGTAAATGGGCTAGAATCATGGTGCATGCAGCTGCTATGTGCGGTAAATTCTCGCGTCAGCTACTCCAACCTCTTTCCAACGGGAAGAACCGAGATCGAGGGACTGTCAGATTTGATCCCAGCACAAGTTTGAATCCCTTTCAATTATTTTTCCCGATCTTCGGATCTCAATCCACTCTAATTATTATGAATTTCTCTGAAAAATAATAATAATCTTGATCTGTTCTTTTCTTCAATGCATTTCCCATTCGAGCTTCATAGTTTGTTGTCATGCTCGCGGTTATTTGATGTTTTCGCATATGATATCCGTGAATAATTATTTGGTGGTTCGTGTAAGCGGATAACAGCAATGGAAGGTCTTCATCTCCTTTTGTCAGCGTTGTCGCCGCATTCTCCTCTACTCAAAATCAGCATCGTCTATATATTTCTACAGTTTAAATACAATGGCCAGCTGATATTCTTCTTCTTCTTTCTTCACTGTTTTGTTCTCTGTTCTTGATTTCAGTATAAAAGATTAATGATGCCTAACAGTGTTTTGGTCACGTACACGCAGGCTATGCGTGCTAGGGTTCCTAGTTCTTACATGTATTATTACTGTAAAAATTTTGGGATTATTTTAAAATAGTCTTAATGATAATTAGTTATTTAAAAAAAAAAAAATAAATTAGCAAAATCCCGTCAACGGACGATTAACGTGTCTCTCGCGTCGGCATGTCGTCCGTTGACGGACTACTTTCTTTTTTTTTTTTTTTTCTGGTTTGTAACGGCGGGGGAGAACGGCGGGGAGAGAGAGAGAGACAGACTTTTTTTTTTTTTTTTTTTTTAACGAACGGGGAGAGAGAGAGAAAGAGAGAGAGGAAGATTTTATTTTTATTAATTTTTTTAAATAATATAATTATTTAAAATATATAATTTAAAATATTTTTTATAAAATATTTAATAACTAAATATTTATATATTTAGTTATTAATTTTATTTATATATATAATTAAATACATAATTTAAAAATATTTTAATTATATATATAAATTTATAAATTTATTTAATATTTTTTATTAATTAATATAATTATGTATAATATATAATTTTTTATTAATTTTTGTTAATATATAATATAAAAATATTTAAAATATATAAATAAATAAATAATTAAAAGAATAAATTATATAAATATTTTATAAACTATATAAATAAAATAATTATATATATATATACATATATATTTATAAATTTATTTAGTTATTTATATGTTTAAATTATATAAATATTTTTTGTTATATAAATAATTTAAAAATAATTTTTTATAGAATATATTATATATATATATATATATATATATATATATATATATATATATATATATATATATATATATATATATATATATATATATAAGTCTTTAATAATAATAATAATAACAAAAATATAAAAAAAAATATAAAATATAAAAAATAAAATAAATAATTTTTAATAAATAAATAAAGAAATGAATAAAATATATAATATATATATATATAAATAAATAAATAACTAAATATTTTATAAATATATAAATAACTAAATATTTATATAATTTACAAATATTTATTTATTTATTTATTTAACTAATTATATATTTTAAAGAAATAAATATTTTTAAATAAATAAATAACTAATTATATATATATATATATATAAATATTAACTATTTATTTATTTATATATTTTAAATATTTATTTTATAAAAAATATTTATATAATTTAAATATATAAATAACTAAATAAATTTATAAATATATATATATATATATAATTATTTTTATTTATATAGTTTATAAAATATTTATATAATTTATTCTTTTGTTTATTTATTTATTTATATATTTTAAATATTTTTATATTATATATTAACAAAATTAATAAAAATTATATATTATACATAATTATATTAATTAATAAAAAAATATTAAATAAATTTATAAATTTATATATATAATTAAAATATTTTAAATTATATATTTAATTATATATATAAATAAAAAAATTAATAACTAAATATATAAATATTTAGTTATTAAATATTTTATAAAAAATATTTTTAAATTATATATTTTAAATAATTATATTATTTAAAAAAATTAATAAAAATAAAATCTTCCTCTCTCTCTCCCCCGTCGTTATAAAAAAAAAAAAAAGGTCTTTCTCTCTCTCTCTCTCTCTCTCTCTCTCTCCGTTCTCCCCCCGTTACAAACCAGAAAAAAAAAAAAAAAAAAAGAGGTGGCCAGTCGTCCGTCAAGACGTGGAGTGGCATTAGTCGTCCGTTTGACGGACATTCTAATTATATTTTTTTTTAGTCTCTAATTATTAAACTATTTTAAAAATAATCCCAAAAATTTTCCATTTTACGTAGAACTGATAATATTGGGGGTGTTCTAATAAGGCTATGGTGTTCTTAGTTCATAGATGGATTTTATTGATCATTATTGCTATCATGAAGGAAAATGATCACCGATTTGCATTAGCTTCTAAGTGGAATTCAACTTTTTGCAGGCAAGTTGTTTTTTGTGGCTTAGTTATATGGTTTTTTGATGTCTAAATGTAGGGTTTTGTTTGAAGCTATTGAATTCATTAGCATAGATAGTGAGAAGGCAACACCAGTTAGGCTTATGTATATTATATCCTGAAAGTAATCAATATCAGATGCTTGGATTAGATTGTATATTTTCAAATTTAAGTGTTATGTCATGTGTTATATTGATATTGTCTTTCTTAGTTGTAGGGTCTAATTCAAACGAAAATAATAGTGAGTTTGACTTGAAAAAGTCTTCTTTCATGAACTTTTAGAAAATTATATGCGATTTATATGAAGTCATCTACAATTGCTAATTCATTGGACTCAACATCCATAAATTATAAATTTTGAAAAGTTTTGGTATTACTTCAGTCTTCAGTGCATCAGATTTGATCTTATTTCATAACTTCCTATCAATAGCTTCCATTCTTATCTCTTTCTACCTTATTCTAAATTTGCATCTGATATTACTCTGGAAAATTCTACACAGCTTGCTCTCGAAGCTATTCTAGATGATGAAATTATATTCATTTATGATGGTAGATTTCAGAAATAGGCTGTGTACTAATATGATATACTTGTTTGTGATGACTTATTAATAACATTATAGGAAACATAGAATTTACATCTTGATTTATCTGATGATCATGAAATACTAAATTTATTGGAACCGTGTGAAGTTATACTTAAATTTGCTAGATTATTGTTGATCTTCACATATGTGTCATAAGTCGAAATTAGTCGAATCGGCGATTTGAGGGCGACATTCGCAAATCCAGCTCAAAATAAGTCGAAAATGGTCAGCTTGACTTGTGACGGACTTTGCTTCAGCGTTCAAAATGTCGAAATTGATTGAAATATAAATATTGTAAAATAACGAAGCGATTGATTAAGCGAAGCTATCAATGCATATCAAAGTCGGAAGTTGCGGCGATAACCAAACAACCTCCGTTGGTGGCCGTGTCGTTAACCCGAACATTACTATCAAATTAGATTGTTCACGCTCAATTTGGATGAGTTTGTGTAAATGTCGAATAATCAAAACTGGCAGCACGCAAACTAAGGCTGAAATACACTAGACGTCGCCAAAATCAACTCAAAAGACATCCGATTGACGACGGACTTTTTGCATTGCGTCGGAGATTGAATTAATATAAATATTGCACAACAAGCATCAAGCGTTAATTCGCAACATATGTCGAGGAGACGGCGTGAACAAGCGACCTCCGTTCGCGAAATTGATCGAGCCGTTAGCTTTGAAACGTCGAAATCTATCAAATAAGACTGTTCGCACTCAATTAGAACTAGTCTGAGCGAATGTCGAGCGATTGGAAGCGGCAATCGCGTTTTTAAATTTAAATCTAGTCGATCAGCTCAAAGAAAAGCTTAGTCATTGGCAATTTAATTCTTTAGATTGATATGATATATATATATATATTAACTATATGATTTTATCGTCGTAAAATTTAAATTAAGATTGATTAGATGCTTGATTAATATCCATATTTTAATTAACTTGCAGTTTAAAATAAAGTTTAAAACCTACTCAATCGGCCTCCTCACTTCTTCGCGATCTTAACCGCACGCAGTTCGAATCCTTCCAACCGTTCCCTCTAGCCGAAAAGAACTGCCCCCGCTCTTCTACTTCAAATGGCACGAGAACCGCTCTTTTGGGGCCTTTCTCATTCAAAGCAAAAAAAAAAAAAAAAAAACGCAATAAAACTCCCTCAACCGCAAGGAAGTCGGCGGGGCAAGCCTTCGAGTCCTAAGCCCTTCTTCCCTCTCCGCACAAGTGCACAACTCCTCCAACCGAACCGTACAGATAATTCCACCAAATGGACGTGGACGGTCAGGCCTAGAGCGGAATGGCACCAAAGACCACGGCCTTATCACCTGCATGGTCGCCGGAAATGATGTCATCCTTATCGGCACTAGCAAGGGGTGGCTTATCAGGCACGACTTTGGAGTTGGAGATTCCTACCATGTTGACTTCTTCGGTGGCTGTGATGGCGAGCAGCCTGTCCACCGTGTCTTCGTTGACCCAGGCGGCAACCATTGCTTCTCCACACTAGCGGCGCGGAGACTCGTTATATGCACGCGAAGTGGGATAGACCTAGGGATTTGAGCCGGCTGAAGGGCCTGATGGTGAACGTAGTTGCTTGGAATCGGCAGCAGATCAATGAGTCTTCACCTCGTGAAGTGATTCTTGGAACTGAGAATGGGCAGATGTATGAGATAGCAATTGATGAAGTGGATAAGGACTAATTGAGCTACTTTGTTGACATCCTGCATTGATATGACTCTGAAATGAAATTAGCGAAATCTTGATGTGGCGATATGATTTTGAGTGTAGCCGTCGAGATCTTAAAATATATTGGAATGCTTTGGGACATCAATTAAATCTCAAAACTCTCAAATATGGGTATTTATAGTCAAATCGGCGTCTCGGAGCGGATCTAACGAGCCTAAGATCTCATAATTCCGACTTCATTTGGGCATCCAAATGCTCAAAATCAAATGATTGAAGGATTCATCACGAGCCCGTCCGTCGAGGGAGTGCAGACTTTCGTGAATTTGAATACACTCCTATCATAAATAGGCCTTCATTCCTGTGAAGGGAGAGAATGTGAAGAACAAATGGAGTGAAGGAGGCTGAAACAAGTGAAGAATACCAGCGATATCCAAACCCGTGTGATCTCAGCCGTCAATCCTTAAGAAAAAGGAAGGAAAAGTCAAGGAAGAAGAAGGAAGAGTCAAAGGAAGAAAAGGAAAAGTCAAGGAAGAAAAGGAAGAGTCAGAGGAAGAAGAGTCAACAAGGAAGAAGAGGAAGAGTCAACAAGAAGAAGAGGAAGAGTCAGAACAAGGAAGAGTCCAGGAAGAAGAAAAGAAGAAGAAAGAAGAGGAAGAGTCAAATAGAAAAGGAAAGTCAGAGCGAGAGGAAAAAGAGAGGAGAGAGAGCTCAGCTTGAAGATCCTCAACAAGATCGCACCTCAGATTGCACTCCAGACCATCAACCATCCCACCTAGTCTAATTGTACCCGCATTCCTTAGCATCTCCACCATCGATGTAATTGATTATTTACGGTTATTCCTCTCGTATGCAATTCTGTAATCTGTTATCGGGAAGATTTTGTACTCTGAAACATATACATAGTGGAAGCTTTTTACTGGGCTAGGCCACGTGGTTTTCCCCTCTTTTGAGGTTTTCCGTTAAAAGTGCAGGTGTCTCTTGTTTGCTCTTTAATTACGTGTGTGTCTTTGGACTTACAGAGGCTAAAGTAAACTTTCACTCTCTGGTTTTCTACGCAGTTTGGCGCCGTCTGTGGGAAGGCGATTCCCATTATTTCATCTTGTATGGCAAGTTTCTAACAAGATCAAAACCACCATCGAGGTGGAGCATTCAACTTTTAAAGAGCATGGCGAAGAATGAAGATTCATCAAACTTTGTTCCTTGATTACGGCGGGCGGGGGCAACTCTTAATCTCAAAGATAAGCAAGTCGGCAACACCAATGAAAAGGCAAAGATCAATAGTCAACTCGGCTGGCTCATTCTTCGCTGTTCGTCGTGCATGGGTAAACACCGACTAACAACCCGGATAGGTCGTCGTCCTTGGTGGACTTCGCGACCTCTTCCATACGGGTTAATGTCATCGGTAAACACTCGACTAACAACCCGGGATAGGTCAAAGCGTCCTTGGTGGACTTCTGCGATCTCTTAGATGCGGGTTAATGTCATCGAGCAAAGCTCGACAAACAACGAGGAAAGGTCAAAGCGTCCTTGGTGGACTTCCTGCGATCTCTTGATGCGGGTTAATGTCATCGAGCAAAAGCACAAACAACCCGGGAAAGGTCAAAGCGTCCTTGGTGGACTTCTGCGATCTCTTCCATGCGGGTTAATGTCAGAGCAAAAGCTCGACAAACCGGAAAGGTCAAAAAAAAACTTTATACCCACTCCGCGGTTAATGTCATGGATAACACTCGACCAAACAACCTGGATGGGTCAAAATCCTCATCAGCCGGTCACCCACCGTGACTACCATCGTCGGTCCTTGCCGCCAACTATCGCTGCAATCTACCACCATCTTCATGTGCCCATTCAGGCAGGTGTGCGTCGTCATTAAGCGATTCGTTGTCGACCACCGTCGGCCATCCGACAATCTGGTCACCACCATCTTCGTCGGTCATCCCACCCGCATGGTCCGCTTCGGAGTCATTTACGCGATTCGTTGCCGATGACGTCGGTATACCGATGTGGCCGTCCGCCGTAGCCGACTACCGTTGCCGATCCGGCTGTATTTATTATGCATACCCCTTCGCCAACCCCCGTACATGTACCTTGCCGGTCAGCCGCCCTACCGTCGGCCGGTCCTTTGCCAGACCATCTTCACAACGCCGCGGTCATACCATTGGTCATCCATCTTCTTAGGCCGGTCGCCCGTCGACTCACCGAGTCACCTTGCGCCACCCGGTCGACCAACCTTCTCGGGTCACCGGCCATCGTCGTCCTTGGTGGACTTCATGACCTCTTCCATGCGGGTTAGCGTCATCGGTAAACCTCGACAAACAGGGATAGGTCAAAAGCGTCCTTGGTGGACTTCTGCGATCTCTTCCATGCGGGTTAATGTCATCGAGCAAAAGCTTCGACAACAACCGGAAAGGTCAAACGTCCTTGGTGGACTTCTGCGATCTCTTGCGGGTTAATGTGAGCAAAAGCTCGACAACGACGGAAAGGTCAAAAGCGTCCTTGGTGGACTTCTCTGCGATCTCTTACGGGTTAATGTCGAGCAAAGCTCGACAAACAACCGGAAAGGTCAAAAGGTCCTTGGTGGACTTCCCGGCCTCTTCCATCTGAGTTGGCGTCGGCGAATAATATTTGACCGATAACCTAGGAAAGGTCAAAACTTTGTACCCACTACGCGAGGTTAATGTCGCCGGATAACACTCGACCAAATAACACCTGGATGATCAAAATCCTCGTGATTCAATTATATCTTCGCGTGCAAGTTGAACGGTTGCCAGTCGACCACCCGTCGACAAGCCTTCGGCGGTCCGCAGCCGGTACCGTCGCCGATGCCTCCGGCCCGCCATTGTGGTCCGCCGACCAGCGGCAATCCCGCCCGGTCACCACCATCGTCGGGTTATCCTCGGCCCATCGCCGAGCATCTTGTCGGCCGTCTCGGTCGCCTCAACGGGACGGCCGGAGCGGTAAACGGCCGCATCGTAGTCTTGATTGCCTCTAACGGACGGTCCGGCGGTGGCCGATGGCGAACTCACGGCGTATCGTGGGCGATCGCCCTAACGGACGAGCATGGCGATGCGCCGGGAACCACGGCGTATCACGTGGCGCGATCGCCTCTAACCGGACGGTCAGCGTGGCGATGCGCCGGGTCCACGGCGTGTCTGTGGCCGATCACCTCCCCAACGGCGGTCGTGGCGTGGCGGAACCAGCGATATGCCGTGGCCTTGATCGCCCGCCCTAACGGTGTCAGCGTGGCCGTCGCCGGAACCACGATATATGCCGTGGGACTTGATCACCTCTAACGGACGGTCCGGCGTGGCGGTAAGCGGAACCACGGCGTATACCATGGGCCTTGATCGCCTCCCCACGGACCGGCGTGGCCGTGCATCGGAACGCGTGCAGTGGGCGCGATCACCTCTCCCGGCGATCGGCGTGGCGTAAGCGGAACCACGGCGTATGCGTGGGCTTGATCGCCTCGCTAACCAGACGGTCGGCGTGGCCGTGCGAAACTCCACGGCATTATGCGTGGCGCGATCGCCTCCCAACGAGGCGGTCCGGCGTGGCGGCGCCGGCCGGCGTATGCCGTGGGCCGATCGCCTAACGGACGGTCGGCGTGGCGGTAAGCCGGGAACCACGGCGTATCTGCGTGGGCCTTGATCGCCTCTAACGGGCGGTCCGGCGGGGCGGTGGCGGAACCGGCGTATCTGATGCGCTAACCTCAGCGGACGATCCGGCGGGGCGGTAAGCGGAACCACGGCGTATCCGTGGGCCTTGATCGCTCTAACCGGACGGTCAGCGTGGCGATGGCGGCCGCATTATCACGTGGGCGATCTCCCCAACGGGGCGGTCCGGCGTGGCCGTGCGGAACCACGGCGTATATGGGCGATCGCCTAACCAGACGATCCGGTGGGGCGATAAGCCGGACGAGGCCGTCGCCGGGCTGACGTCACCAGGTGCCTTGATCGCCTCCACGCCTCTTGATCACCCTCTTGATCACCTCAAAGGACCCTCACTCAAGAAGAAAGGGAGAGGGAAAATGTGCCTCTCCCTCTCATCTAGGAGTATTTATAACCCCATATGGCAACAGTAAAACCCCTCAAAAATGGTTCAAAGCGCCCCAAATTCTGTTGGGCCGTAGCGTCCGCGGCAGCGAGGGGCGCCATGACAGACCTGTATGGCTGCAAACTTGTGCTCGAGCTGTATGAACAGCCTTCAGCGCCGGCATCAGCGGCCTCCGCCCTCATTTGACGGTATGTTCACCCGGAGCTGACCAATCGTTCTGTGAATGGCCGCCCATGATCGCGCGACCCGGTAGATCCGTGGAATGGCGAGACCAGGCCAGATCCGCAGCGGAATGGCCGAGACCCGGCCGACGGTATACCATGGCCAGCGCGACCAGGCGATTGCCAGCGCCCGTTCAGCGCGATCGCTTCATGACCGACTCATCGACCGCTCCATCTGACCCGTCCGCAGCGACCCGCCTTCTCCAGCGATAAAACCACGGCCAGCCTCGACCGGCAGTACGACCCGCTAGCGCCTTCATGGTAGCCGTAGCCTAGGCCTTACAGCAGCGAGCGCCAGCGGTCCGAAGCTGAAAACTTACGTGAGTATCAAATAGCTCCATAACCTCAAAATCTCATGCCGGCCATCTTATTCCATAATCATAATTTTGTATTTTTATGATGGTTTATTCTCTCAAAATATATGATTCATGGCATGCGTTTCGTTGAAGAATTCGTTATTTTCGAGCATTTGACGTATATTTTTGGATGATTAAGCTAATGTCATCCAAAAATAGGGGGGCAACTGATATAGCTCTCAAAATATGACTAGTCAAAACAAATCTTGATGTCGGCGATATGATTTTGAGTCAAAGCCGTCGAGATCAAGCTTAAAATATCATTGGAATCTTTGGGACATCAATTAAATCCCAAAAGCAACTCTCAAATATGGGTATTTATAGTCAAATCGGCGTCTCGGAGGATCTAACGAGCCTAAGATCTCATAATTCCGACTTCATTTGGGCATCAAATGCTCAAAATACATCAAATGATTGAAGGATTCATCACGAGCCGTCCGTCGAGGGAGTCTGAGCTTTACATGAATTTACAAGAATCTACTCCTATCTATAAATAGACCTTCATTTCACATGAAGGAGAGGAAGTGAAGAACAAATGGAACAAGTGAAGAGGAGCTGAAACAAGTGAAAAGCCATCGGACGATCGTCAACCACCATGGCGATGTTGATCCTTCTGCAGCCGTCAATCACAAAGGAAGAAGAGGAAGAGAAAAGGAAGAAGGAAGAGAACAAGGAAGAAAAGGAAGAATCCAACAAGGAAGAGGAAGAGTCAAGAAAGGAAGAATCGAGCAAGGAAGAAGAGGAAGAGTCAAACAAGGAAGAACAAGGAAGAAAAGGAAGAGTCAAGCGGAAGAAGAGGAAGAGCAGCAAGGAAGAAGAGGAAGTCCAAGTAAGAAAAGGAAGAGTCAGGCGAGGAAGAGGAAAAGCCAGTGAGGAGGAAGAGAGAGCTCTGAGCTTGAAGATCCTGCAGATCCAAAATGCACTCCGCTCGACCATCAACCATCCTGCCATATTGTCGTCATAATTGTACCATTCAGAGTTACCACATCTCCATATATCTTCCCGATCATTGTTACACATTGTTATTCTCTCTCATATGCAATTCGTAATCTGTTATGAAGATTTTGTACTCACGAAGCATCATAGTGGAAGCTTTTCTTTGGCTAGGCTGGTTTTCCCCTCTTTTGGTTTTCCATTAAAAATTGGGTGTCTCTTGTTCACTCTTTAATTACGTATGTGTCTTGGACTTCACAACAAGGCTAAGGCGTAAACTTTCACTCTACCACGACTGGTTTTCTAGCATGCAACAGTTATAAATCAAGACATGTCCACAAGTTTAATTTGATGGACTTGAAGAAGATAACATAATGCTCAAAATGCATTGGGCGTCGCGAAAATGAAAGCGACCTCCGTGCGAAACGGACTTGCCGTCATCATCAAAATTAATTGAAATTTAAATATTGTAAAATCTACGTCAATCGATTAAGCTTTCAAGCTATCAATGTGTAAAGACATGCAGTCTGCGGCGATGACCAAGCGATATATTTGTTGAAAACTAATGACCCTTTGTATTCTGAGAACTTAGATCATTTACTTTGATTGCAATGGCTTATGGAACTTTAATATGATTGTCATTAGTATGATGGCTTATTTGGGACTTGCTAAATGACAGGATTGATCAATTTTTTAAGAATCGATTTGTCGGATATATAAGAATTCTTACATAATCTACTTTATACTTCAACGATTTTGCTGAAGATCTCTTTCTTTTATGTCATTACAGATTTGAGTTTTCTCCCACCCTAGCTCCGTGCTTGATTGGGTTTGATGGAGGAATTGATTTATTTTGATGAAGGATTACCTTGAGGAATTGGTTTATCCATACTTGGTGGTTGAAATTCATACGTCGCTTTAAGTTTGATGGACTTGATGAAGGAATAGATTTATCCATATTGATTTGTCAGTGTATTTACACCATGAATCACGTGCTTGTTCTATGATAGATTCATTGAAGGGTGCATACAGATGACCCAGCCTTCCAGCTTATATAGGATCAATGTTGAGTTATTAGTCTAGCAACGTGTGCATTAACAAACTGAATAATCACAAAATTCTTTTAGTTCACATTGACTTTGTATGAACTATGAAATTGCTTATAGTCTATGCTGCTTTGTGGACTTAATGAGGAGATTGGCTTTGATACGTGCTTTGAGCTCGAGATCATTTGATAATAAATTGAGATATCACCTGAGCATATAGATTTATTTGAGGTAACCACGAATTAAGAGTTTCCTCAGTTGTCTTGATCTATCGATCAAGTAGAAAGATCTCTTGGATCACGGTTGCTTATAATCAATAACGGATCGGTTTGAATTGAGCTCTATCATCATTGGGTGAGCATGGGCTCTTTCACTACGGCCTTTTCTTACGGCTTGTTGAGTGAGGAGAATGTCAACAACTCGACCAAATTTGGGCTTGTTGAGTTCAACCTTTAGAACCTACTCTAGTCTTCGACATCAGGGGATAAGCCTGACATTTCAGAATATGTCCAGACAAAGCAATCCTTGAATTCACAAAGTAGCATTTTTAGCTCTTCAACTTTCTCACAAGGCAGAAGGGCATTGACGAAAGTTAGATGGGGATCATCCTTAGCTTCTTGGTTGATTTCTTTAAGTTCATCCATAGTAGTTATTTGTCCACCATCTTGAGTTCTTGGTGTGGGCTTGGCTTACTTCTTCATTATTTTAAGAAGACTTTCATGGGAATCATCTTTTCCATCATTATGAGTTTCTATCTCAATTTCTATTATATTATAACAAGTTTTATTTTGATGAGATTTGCGGATGAACCCCAGATCTTTAGTGATAAACTTATCACTTCTTCATGATGCTTGAGAACTTCTTTGGCTCCACATCTTATTAAAGATTTGGGTTCTATATTTAGTAGTCCCAATATGAATTCCAAGTTTATGCATCATTCTTCACAAATTCTGTGGATAATATATTGGTATTCTTGTCGGCACTATCTCATCATTATTTTTATGTTGAGTAGGTTGATCAAAATTGTGAGGCTGAGACTCTTCAACTTTGTAAAATAGAGTTCATGTTCTGTCACTCTCACTCGATGATGACACATAGAATGTTATCAATTCTTCAATATCATGACTCTCTAGTAGAGTGATTTCTTTGAAGCACTGCTGAGGGATGAGTATAATTTTGAGTGAGTCATATGACTCTGTCAAGTGAGCTATCCTCCTGATGCAGTCATCTGAACTCTATTTCCATAAGTAGATTAAAAATCATAGTCTGAATAAGAATCACTTATTTTATATTATGCTTTTCTTGAGAGCTTATAAGTTCCCTTAGGTTTGACAGGAATATCTTCTCATTTTGTGTCACTTCCCAAATGAGGAACTAATTTTCTTGATTTAGGTGCACCATCAAGTGCTTTAGGGAGAGTCGACATTATCTTCTTTATTCCCCTTTGCTTTTGTTCTTTCGCTTTGTGAAATTGCTTTTTAGTTCCTAAAGTGGATGCTACCACTTTAAGAGGCTCTGCTAGCTTAAACTCTTCAGGAATAAAATATTTTGCATCTTCATAGATCTTTGCTTCATTAACGGAGAATGGTTGTAGGTTACCAGGAATTCTGAATTCTTTTCCATCTTTCAGATACTTCATACATTGATGCATAGTTGATGGGACCATGTCATACTCATGCTGCCATGGCCAACCCAAGAGGGATCTAAATGATGTATCGACATCGATTACATGAAAATTGGCTTCTGTATATAAATCCATGAACTTGGCGGAGAATAAAAGAACCATGAGTTTTGCCTTTTCATTGAAATCATGAACCATCACTTGTCTCTCCCAAGAGGCGTTGAATATCGATGATAATCCTCTTAATACTTTTAGACTCATAAAATTGATAGAAGAACACGATCAATCAATATTGGTGATTGAGATGCATCTCTCTGTAACATAAAGAGGATGGTTGTGATCATGTCCCAACATAAGATCTTCTTGAAAATATGATTCTTGGGATATCTTGAGTTTGCAATGCTTTAGTCGCATTTTTTTTTAGCAAAATAAGCTTCATAACTCTCGGATCTTTGAGAGCTCAAAGTCTTGAGGTCTTTGACATCAAGAGAGCCTCATTACACACTCAGTTGTGTAAGGATCTTTCTCAAATATGATAGAATATTATAATCTATCTTTTCGCTTGAAGGCTTTATCTAGGATTTTGGGAATGATATCTCATTGACTTCAATTTGTTTGCCTTTGTCTTTATTTGTATTTCCTTTTATTTGATGAAGGTGGTAAGACTTTATCACTTCTCTGAACTTGAATCACATTATCTTACTCATTCTTGAGAGGTAGTTTCTTCAAATTCCCTTCTTATTCTGGAAGATTGGCCAAAAAGGCTAGACTCATTTTTCAACTTCATACGTTTCATATGTGATGATATGGAAAAGTCTAACTCTTCTCCGTCGGGAAAACTTAGATCTTCATCTGAACTGTTATTGTCTTATTGAGTCATTAAATAAAATTCAGACATTAGCTCCCCAGACTCTTCTTGCTTTCCTAATAAAAATTTTGATGGGTTGGTCGAGTTTTTCTGACTTATCATTTGAGCGATGTTGAAGAGCATCGACATCATGATGATGATTTGACATGTCTCTGGACAAGATTCACCATTATCTTCTTCATCGATTGATAATGTGAAGTTTAGGCATAAAGTCTGCAAGCTAAATGATCTTCTTCTAATGATACTCTTCTAAATTATTATTGATCTTTTGAGTTGTAGTTTTCTTCTTGATCTTATTTTTCTTAGCCAGCTTCTTTGATTTGTGAGGCTTGCATTTAGGCTTCTCATTATGATGAAGAATCCTTATTAAAATGGTTGAGAAGCTCAAATACTTGGTTTAGACATCTCTTTTAAGTCAATATGGGTTCAAGTGGTGATTTCCACTTAACAAGGGACATTTTTTTAGCTTCAATATTTTCCGCTCTTTTGAAGACTCTTTGCCATTCTTGATTTGAGCGATTTCTCCTTCTGTTTGTCTTTGTTGGAAGATACAGAAGATGACGTAATTATCATTGTAGACTCTCTTTTGGGTTTGACTAGAACACTGTTGGATAGTGTAAATTCACCTTGTCGATACTTCCTTTCTAGCCAATCTTTGAAGACATAACAATTTTGATATGGTGATGATCGATGATAGGGATAGTAATTTGGATTGTTGACTTAATCAACTTCTTCAAGCCTTTTAATTTCGAGCTTGTAGGACTTTGGCTACTTGAAATAATTTAGCCACATTGTCCTTCTAAAGGAATATTCTTTGTTCATCTTTTCTTAAGAGATGGATTGCTCATCATCTCTTGTGCTTATTTTGGATGCTCCCACCACTTGAAAAAAATTGAGATTTGTCATTGCCTCTAATACCAACTTTGGGGTGGATTAGAATAAGCACTTTTTCCTTATCATCATTACATTTTCCTTTTCTTTTATCCACATTGTAGAAAGTGGCATGAATTTCATTTCTTCTTGAGTATGCAGGTTTGTTTTTCTTTGCTTTATCTGTATAGACTTTAGATTAGGGCGATTCAACTTTTTGAATTTAGTCACCCTATTGAACAAGTCCTAGAATGTTACAATCGATGCCATGCATAAAAATAGTGCTATTTTATCATCCATATTACCCATTAGCAATTAGATCGCATGTTCCTCTTCCATTTGTTTCTCGCACTTCATACTTAGGTTGCGCCAACGACTTATGAATTTTGTCACTAACTCATATTTCCTCTTTTTTAGCAAGGTGAGGTTAGTGATTGTGATTTTCTCGATTGCACTAGCGAACTTATTCATAAATATAGTCTCTAATTCAGCAAATATTTTAACAGAATCATTTGACAATTCTCCATACCATTCGAAAGCGACTAAGGTTAGGCTACTGATAAATTGACAGAAAAGTAGTGCATCATTCCCCCCTTTGTTATTACAAGTAGCCTTAAATTGGGCTAGATGTTACTTTGGATTATCAAACCTGCTGAAAGTATTAAATTTTAGCATTGAGTAATTTTTCGGGTACGACACTTGGTCATATTCGGTAGGTAAGACCCACTCACCAACTTTTCGACTACTGAGGCTATGAGCCTTTATCCTTTCATTGATTATTGTTTTCTGGCGGTTGTTATAGTTCGGTGTCTAGCTTGATTTTGAATTATCGGCTGGAGAGGTAGTGGGTTAACTTCATTCCTCACTTCATGCATAGCATGTATAGTAGGAGCTTGAGATACCACAGTGACTGGTGGTATAAAAGTTATATTAAGCTGTCTGTTGATTAGCAGACAAGACAGGTACTACACTTGATGTGATATTCTTCTGTAACATCTTCATCATGATGTTAATTTGTACCATCATATCATTCATTTTGGTACCAAGCTGTGCAATCTCCTTATCTTTGACCTTCATTTGACCATTTCTCTTTGCTCTCTAGCTAGCGCCATGGCATCAATCAGTACAGGTCTCTTCTTCTTCTTCTTCTTCTTCTTCTTCTTCTTCTTCTTCTTCTTCTTCTTCTTCTTCTTCTTCTTCTTCTTCTTCTTCTTCTTCTTCTTCTTCTTCTTCTTCTTCTTCTTCTTCTTCTTCTTCTTCTTCTTCTATTTCTTATTGAGCTCCTTGTTCATTTTGAAGAACTCCTTCTCCTTGTGCATTCTGAGACATGTTCGGGGTTGTATGGCGATAATAGTATAAAAGTGTGTGCGAGATCATTTTGGTTCAACCATATAGGCGGCTTGACACCCATGATCTATTTCTCATTACGGTCTTCTTCTTCTTCATCTTCAACAAAGATCAAGATCCATCCTCTGCTTACGTGAAGACTCTTCTTTCAAAATGTCAAATTCGAGTTGGTTCCTTGAATTGAGTTCTTTGATGATGTCTTTGGCGGAGTTCATCTATATCTCTGATCATATAGACAACTTCCACTTCCATAGTGTCCTTTTCATTATTTTCTTCTTGCACATAAATTTTTGATCGACGTTTCCAGTGGATTTCTAGTCCAATGTGCGGAACAAATACTTCTTCTATTAAAGGACTGCGATCAAGGTCAACCTTCTCTGTGGGGGTGAACCTGATCGATGATGGGATCCCCTAGAGGATTTCTCAGGGTGTCGACCATCATGTCTTTCATCAATGATATCCCTTCTTTTGTGTATCCACTTGATGAGTTATTTTTGAGGCATATTTTTGAGTATATGTATCAAATGTCACACCTTTTCCATTCTTCGGGGTTTCATTATGGGGCCTTGGCCTCCATATCTGCTTTCCTTTTCACGGGACCTTTTGGCAGTGGATTCTTGGACACGAGCTCCAAGTGTCACGCTCCGTTGCTCACCATGCGAAGCGTCCTGGGATCGCTGGCTAGTTACCAGAAGAGATGACAACTTTATTGGTGAACTTCAGTATTTTCCATCACCACAGGCCTTTGAAATCTTCTTTTCATTAGACCTTTATCCTTGGCTACTTTGAGAACTTTATGTATCACGAGACGGTGTTTGTTTGTCTTCTCTGGTGGTGGAGCTTGATGTGGTTTGTTCTTCCAAAAGGCGCTTTACTTCACCAATAGCTATTTCTTTTACCCACTTTAGGTTGTCAAAGTTATTGTGGGTAGGAATACTTTCGGCGGCTATGTTGGCTAGGTCATTCAAATGGGATATCTTTGAGCTCTCATTTCGGCGTTCTCTTCTTCTCTATTTTACGGTTTGCTTCACGATGAGGAAGCTTCATGATCATGCTTTTGGTACAAAGGTTCAATTACGGCTGTACCACGAGGCATTAAAGACACAGTTTTCCCACTGACGGTGCTTTTCATCACGGGGACTTCAAATTGCTTAGCATTTTGAAAATTGAAGTTCTCTGTCGGGAGAACTCCTTGACAATGGTTGGTTGTTGAATTAGTTGGCACACACGGCTAGTAGGAGCTTCAATAACTTGAGGCCTTCCAGCATGGCCTCGGACGAATGTACCACGGGTGGACACTTCAGGAGTTGCAGCTACGATAGTCAGAAAATTCAAGCTACCAAATTGAATTGTAGCTCCAACATCTCATGTTGATGATGGCGTTATTGGCGGATGTTATTACGACCTAGTGAGCAGTGAAAGGAGTGCTTTGTAGATCCATTCTTCAAAAGTGGAAAATGTGGATTAGTAATTAGCAATTATTATTTCACCTCATACTTTCAAGATGCTTAGGTACAACCGAACAAAATAATGGTTTAATAAAGATATACTCTACAAAATGATTCATTCTACATAGAGCCTTATATTGAATTTATTACACACTTAAATCATTATTTCGTTGTTTTGAATTTTCAAAAATTTTATTGCTACTATAGCACAAATATGACTAGCAAAAGATGGAAAGAGAATCATGTCCCCAGTGGAGTTGCTAGAAGTCTGCGGGCTTCAAAATTTGCCATCGACCTCTCAACAAATTTGAATTGAAGAGAGTGATTTAAAAGTGTCGGTGTAATTTTTAGAAGGCAGATGGGATAGTAGATAAGACACTACCCAGAGATTTCACCTCATTTGGTGAGGACTTTAGATCTGGTTCCAGGTTTCCTATAGGCACAAGCCTCTATAGTTAATTACCCCTCCAAATAACTGAGAGAGAACTTTCGATTAAGGCTAGTCGTTAGGTCGCTTAATGCGTAGCATATAGTAGCAGCATATAGAATTTTAGAATTTAAGATTATGAAATTCATCATTTCAGCTTAAACCGGATGGTTGGGGGAATGATGACATGCCCGATCTAGATCCCATGGTTCCATCATCCATGTCGCGGTCCCTAGTCTACTTAGTCAGAGGAGGTAGTCGACTGTGAAGAATGATCCTTATCGACATAAGTTATGTCATCCAAGAAATCTTTGTAGACACGGGATGGTGTTTGTCTAAAGACATGCTTAAGTCTACCTTAGCTGTGGTTGTTTGCCCATCAAGTATATCTATGATTCACAACTCAAAGGTAGAGCCATTTGGGAGCATCTGAGTGATCATGATCGTAATATAATGGAGGCCGGCCAAATCACGTCGAGAGGACTCTAATGCGCTCCATCGTGGAGTCTCTTGGCCAACCAGCGGTTAGAGGACACGAGCCACGTCCTTGCCAGCAAGAGATTGATTAAGAGTGAACATAGTATAATACTTGATTTGACATGACTCCTTTGTGAGCAAGAGCTTTATTAATTTGTCACCCTTGACAAACAATTATGGAGGTGGATAGATTGAGTTGGCTTTAAGCTTTTAATTATTGAGTTTCATTTAAATAATTTTTTATTGATATTTGATTTGAGTTAATTTGATTAGAAAAATTGATTAATTTGAATATGTTTAAGAGTTTTAGATCTTGTCAGCTCTGTTTAGCTGCTAACAGAGGATTATCTGTCACCTGACAGAATTAATTTCTCAGATATTTCACTAATTTGAAACTCTTATTATAGTCTTTTAAGTTTTGTTAACTCAGACCCAGTCCTAAGACTAAACCGGGAAGCAACCCCGCGCAGCATCTTCAGACACTTGAATTTAAACATTTGGCGTAATATCGGGGACCATGCGGGTGTATTTGAGAATGCCTTAATTAATGCCTTATGTTCGCTTGTTCGAAGTGTTGCGAATCCGGTGGCGTAGAAGGCATTTTGATTTAGATTATAGTGTAAAACATTACTTGCACTTAGTTTTTGTAATTCTCCCAACTTGATTATGTTCAATTTACATCACTTTTGATAAGTTATGTCAATTTATGTTTTTACCCTACTCATGCTTATTAACTATATTAATCACCTTCATATTTATATAAAGTTATTAAACCCAATTTAGATTCATCCTTAACTCTACACCAAGCTTTATATTTATTTAAATTAGACTTTAAGTTTATTGTAAGTCTCTTATGAGTTTGGCATTTGTCTCCCCAAGTTTCAATTAAGGCTTGTTTAATTTTGAGAAATTTGAAAGAAAAGAGAACTCACTCATTACTTCCTCAAATCCCTCTAAATAAGGCTAAGAGAGAGCGCTTGCTTGAGTTTAGAGTACTCGAGAAAGAGGGGGAAGGATTTTAATTCGCACTTCGGGAAGGTTTTCAAGTTGCTTAATTAGGTTTTGTAAATGTTTTTTCTCTTTTTTTTCTTGTTTTACTTTTGTATTTGTTGTATGTCATTTTACTTTTTTTTTTCTTGTTTGACGCTTTTAGTTTAAATTTAGCTGTATAGTTTTTTACTTAGCGTTCTTAAGTCATCATTTACTCTTCCATTTTCTAAGTCAAAGGTTTGACCTTAATTTTTTGGATCTCCCGTCATCCGTAGGGGGGCTACAACAGGAGTGTTTTGGCTTTCTCGGTACACCCTCATGAGCGTAGCAAGTGGTGTCTTCCTACACCATAACCGTCTTGACATTTGCTACGCCCTCATGGGCATTAGTGGGTTCTTGAAACCTACAGAAAGGGAAATACAACGCAATGTATTTTTTTTAAGTCTAGAAATTAGATAAAATTTTGACAGCATTTCATCTAGGGGAGCGATATCTAATGGATGTTGGCTTACTCGATACTCCCTCATGAGCATAACGAATGGTGTCTTGCAACAGTAGCGGTTTTCATTCATTCAGCCTTCATGAGCACGACGAGGCCTTCAAACCTGCGAAGAAATATAAGCATGTATGTATGTATCCATATTCACACATCCTACTTGCTTTGACTCATTTTTCTGCGCATTATAATGATCGGTAGAAGGAGCGGGTTAGGCATCAGAGAAGAACCGCCTCATGACGGTGTTCTTCCCAGTTCGAAAGAAATTTGAAGTATAATGTAAGATGCGACAGGAAGAAGAAGAACCCAAAAATTATACTTTTAAATCACTCTCTTCAACAAAGCACATGATTGGAGCCCACAAATTTTCAGAGCCCATCTTTCACTTTCACATAATGGATCTACAAAGCACTCCTTTCAGCTTGACTAGGTGGTGGTGTGAACATCGCATAATCAACACGGAGATGTTGGGCCATTCAATTTGGTAGCTTGAATTTCCTATCGTAGCAACTCTTGAAGTATCCACTGGTACATTAGTCCAAGGTCATCTTTGGAAGACCTCAAGTTATTGAAGCTCTAGCCAGCCATGTATGATCAGTTCATGACCAACCACTTTGTCGAGGAGTTCTCCCGATAAAGAACTTCAATTTTCAAAAGACTAGGTCAATCAAGCTCCGTGATGAAAAGAAGCGTAGTGCAAGCGTGTCTTTAATGCCTGTACATTTCTTTGCATGATTGAACCTTTTTGCAGAAAAGCATGATCATGAAGCTTCCTCATCAGGGAGTAAATTAACCAAAAGATAGAGAAGAAGGAGAGGCGAGGGCTCGAGATCCTGAACGACTTAGTGAACAAGCGATAGTACCGCCAGAAGCGAGTATCCCTACTCATAATAACTTTGATAACTTAAAGTGGGTAAAAAGGAATAGCTCTACTGGTAAAGTAAAGCAGTCTTTCTAGAAGAACCAATCACATCAAGCTCCACCACCACAGAGAAGATAACCAAACAACATGCGCATGATACATAAATTAAATTAGCCAAAGACAAAGGCCTAATGAAAAGAAGATTTCAGAGGCCTGTGGTGATGGAAAATATTGAAGCTCCACCAACAAAGTTGCCATCTCTTCTGGTAACTAGCCAGCGAGCCCAATACACTTCACATGGTGAGCATCGAAGCATAAAACTTGGACTGCATGTCCAAGAATCCGTTGCTGAAAGGTCCCAGGGAAAGGGTAAACAAATATGGAGGCTAAGGCCTCGTAATGAAATTTTGAATAATAGAAGAGGTGTGACATATGATACATATACTCAAAGATCCGCTTAAAAAATAACTCATTAGAAGTGGATACCCAAAATAAGGAATATCATTGATGAAAGACATGATGGTTGACACCCTAGGTAAACAGCTTTGAATGGTATGCAAAATTGTCAAATGATTCGGTTAAAATATTTGTTGAATTAGAGACTATATTTGTGAAGAGGTTCAGTGCAACCAAAAAAATTATAATTGCTGACATTGCCTTGCTGAAAAGTAGGAAAGATGAGTTAGTGATAAAATTCATAAGTCGGTGACGCAACCTAAGTATGAAGTGTGAGCAATAATTGGAAGAAGAACATGCGATCCAATTGCTAATGGGCAATATGGATGATAAAATGACACCATTTCTATGCATGACATTGATTGCAACATTCTAGGACTTGCTTGATTGGGTGGCTAAATTTGAAAAGCTAAATCGCCTTAAGTCTGAGGTCTATGCAGATAAAGCAAAGAGAAACATACCTTCAGACTCAAGAAGAAATGAAATTCATGCCGCTTCTTATAGCTCAAATGGAAAAAAAAATAGGTGATTTACAATGTGGATAAATGAAAGCAGCCAATGTACAATGATGATAATAGAAATAATCTTATTTATTTTAATCCAGTCAAAAAATTGATATTAGGAGGCAATAAACTTGAACTTTTTAAGTGGTGGGGGCGTCAAAACAAACAAGCAAGAGATGATGAGCGAATCGTCCATCTCTTAAGAAAAGATGAACAAAGAATATTCTTTAGAAGAGCGGTGACTAAATTATTTTGGCAGCGGTCAAAGCGGTCTGATTACCGAGAAATTAAAAGGCCTGAAGAAGCAGATCAAGTCAACAATCTAAATTACTGTCCCTATCATCGGATGATCAAACATCATATTAATGACTGTTATGTCTTCAAAGATTGGCTAGAAAGAAAGTATCAATGAGGTGAATTTATACTATCCGATAGTGTTCTAGTCAACCCAAAAAGAGAGTCTACAATGATGATTACGTCCTTTTTTGTATCATCCAACAAAGACAAATAAAAGGAGAAATCGGTTGGTGAAGAATGAAAGCGATGTCTCAAAAGATCATGAAAATCTTGAAGCGGTAAAAGATGTCCCTAGTATTAAGTGAAAATCACCACTTGAACCTATGGACTTAAGAGATGCTTAAATCAAGTATTTGGCCTGCATTACGGTAAGGCTACTTCATCACGACATGAAAGCGTATACTAAGCGATAAGAAAAAGAAGATCAAGAAGAGAACTACAATTCAAAAGATCATTAATAATTTAGAAGAGTATCACCAGCCGATAAGACAACCATTTAAAACTACGAAATTCATACTTGCAATTCATGAAGAAGAAGATAATAGTGAATCTTGTTGAGAGACATGCCAAATCATCTGCGTGATGTCAGATGTTCTTTAGCATCAATTACTCCAAAATGACAAGGAAAGTCAGACAGACTCGACCAACCCGTCAAAATTTTTATCAAGAAAGCAAGAAGAGCCTGAGGAGCTAACGTCTGAATTTTGTTTAATGACTCAAGAAGACAATAACCGTTTAGATGAAGATCTATGTTTTCCCGATGGAGAAGAGTCATACTCATCGATATCATCACATTATGAAATGTATGTCATTGCAAAATAAGTCTATCCCTTTTAGCAATCTTCCGAATAAGAAGGGAATTTAAAGAAACTACCTCTTTAGAAAAATCTGAAGAAGATTAGGTGATTCAGGTTCAGTTGAGAAGTGGTAAAGTCTTACCACCTTCATCAAAGAAAAGAAATACAAATAAAGACAAAGGCAAACAAATTGAAGTCAATGAAGATATCATTTCTAGAAATTCTAGAATAAAGCCTAAATCAAGGGAGAAGATAGATTATAATATTCTATCACATCTAAAAAAGATCCCTAAATAATTAAGTGTGTACAAGGCTCTCTTGATGTCAAAAGATCTCAGAAATTTTGATACTGACTCTCAAAGATCCAGAGTTATGAAGCTTACTTTTGAAAAAATGCATGGTGAGCATTACAAACTCAAGATCTCCCGGTCACATTTTGAAGAAGATCTTATGTTGGGGATCTGGCTGTCCTCTTTATGTTACTCGAGTGATGGCATCTCGAAATATTGATTGATCCAGTTCTTCAAACTTATGAGTCTAAAGGTATTAAGAGGACTATCACTTGATATCCAACATCTTGGAAGAGATAAGGTTGATGGTTCATGGTTTCCATGAAAAGGCGGAAACTATTAGTTTTTTATTGTCGCTCAAGTTCAAGGATATATATATATATATATATATATATATATATATATATATATATATATATATATATATATATATATATATATATATATATAAGCCAAGTTTCATGTCGATACCGATATATCATTGAGCTCTCTTGGCTGTGCATGGGTATGATATGGTCCCATCTATGCATCAATGTATGAAGTATTTGAAAGATGAAGAAGAATTGAGAATCTCATAACTACAACCATTATCATCAATGCAAAGATCTATAAATATGCAAAATATTTCATTCTAAAGAGCCTGTAAAGCCTCTTAAAGCGGTAGCATCCACTTCAAGAACTAAAAGTAATTTCATAAAGTGAAAGAGCTTAAGCAAAGGGAAGAAAGAAAGGCGTGACTCTCCCTAAAGCACTTGATTCACTAAGTCAAGAAAATCGGTTCCTCATTTTGGAAGTGACATAGAAGAAGGAGAAGATATTCCTGTCAAATATAAGGGAACTTATAAGCTTTTAAGAAAAATATAGTATAAAATAAGTGATTCGGATTCAAACTATGATTTTAAATCTGCTTATGAAAATAAAGTTTAAATGGTCGCATTAAGAATGATAGCTCACTTCACAGAGTCAGATGACTCACTCAAAATTATATCCTTCCCTCAACAGTGCTTCAAAAAAATCAATTCACTGGAGGTTCATAATATTGAAAAATTGATAATATTCTATGTGTCACCGTTGAGTGAGAGTGGCAGAATAGGAACTATTTCTGAGTCTCAACTCACAATTTTGAGCGATGCTTAACATGAAAATTTGATAGTGCCAACAAGAATACCAATATATTACCCACATAAATTACGAAGAATGATGCATAAGCTTAGAATTCATATTAGAACTATTAAACATATAACTAAAATCTTTAACAAGATGTGGAGCCAAAGAAGTTCTCAGGCATCACAAAGAAGTGATAAGTTTATTACTAAAAGTCTTGGGTTCATCTGCAAATCTCATCAAAATAGAGCTTGTTATACTATAATAGAAGCTGAGATCGAGACTCATAGTGACGAAGAAGATGATTCTCATGAAATTCTTCTTAAAAATGATAAATAAGTAGAAGCCAAGCCTGTACCTGAAGGACTCAAAGATGGTGGACAAATAGCTACCATGGATGAACTTAAAAGAAATCAACCTAGGAGCTGAGGATGATCCCCATCCAGCTTTCGTCGTCTTTACGCTTGATGAGAAAATTGAAGAGCTAAAAATATTGTTGTATAAATTTAGAGATTGCTTTGCTAGACATATTAAAATGTCGGCTTATCCCTGATGTAGTAGTTCATTAGTTATTAAACCGGATATGGCCTATTAAACAAGCTCCTAGGAGAATGAGATTGGAGATTGAAGACAGTAATTGAAACTAAGAAAGCGATCAAAGTATGCTTCATCAGAGAGAAATGCAGTGGATAATAACATTATCCCAGTTAGGAAGAAGAACGGTCAAATTTATCTCTGCATTGATTTTCGGTACCTAAATAAGGCGTGCCCAAAAGATGACTTTCCGCTTCCAATATCAGAACTACTAGTGGACAACACCTCCAACTATGACATGTTCTCATTTATGGACAGATTGTTAGGATACAACCAAATCAAAATGACACCGAAGATGAAAAGTATACATCATTTAGAACACTTATTGGCATCATTATTGCTACACATCATGCCCTTTGGCTTGAAAAATGCTGGAGCTACATACCAAAGAGCCATGACACATATTTTTGATGAGTTGATTCATCAAAAGGTGGAATGTTATGTTGACGATTTGGTAGTAAAGAGCTTGAATCGTGAAAACCACTTCGAAGATTTGATAATTGAACTGGAGAGAATCAGAAAATATGATCTCAAGATGAATTCTCTAAAATGTGCATTGGGGGTATCCTCCAAAAAACTAATGGGGTACATTGTACGTCACAGAGGTATTGAAATTTATCCTGCTAAAATCAAGGTAATCGTGGAGATGCCTCTACCAAAAAGTTTGCGGCAGCTCCGTTCTTCACAAGAACAGCTTACATTCATCCGTCGATTTATTTCAAACTTATCAGGACGTTGTCAATTTGCAGGTTAATGAAGAAGGGCCATTCAAGTGGGACAAGTGTCGAAGCCTTCAATAGCATTAAAAGCTACTTGTTAAATCCATCAATCCTTGCAGCATCTACTTCTGGGAAGCCTTTTAATCTATACACAACTGCATTAGAAGAGTCCCTTGGAGCATTATTGGCACAACACAATGAAAAAGCAAAGTGAATGTGGATATATATACATACTTGTGTTTTTTTGCAGGTTTGAAGGCCCTCGTGCTCATGGAGATGACATAAAACCTGCGATATCGCGACCGCTCACTACGCTCATGAGAGCTTACCAACTAAGCCAACATCCGTTAGATGTTGCTTCCCCTAGACGAAATGTTGCCGAAATTTTGTCTAATTTCTAGACTTAGAAAAAAAGGGTGAGAAGGACGAGATGAAAAAATTGACTGGTGTTGCAGACACCACTACACTCATGAGGCATATCGAGAAAGCCAAAATACTCGATCGACCCATACGGGATGATGTTGAGGATTCTTTGAAATTTAGACTAAAGTTCAAGACTTAAAATAAATTCAAATGAAAATTATCTAAACTTAAAAAACAAAGGATATATGATAAATATGAAGAAATGTTAAATCAAGAGAAATAGGGAAAATATTTACAAAACTTATTTAAGAAAGTTAAAGCCTTCTCAGTCGAATTAAAATCCTTCCTCCTTTTTTAGTACTCTCGAAAGACTCTCTCTTAGCCTTATTTAGAGAGATTTGATGAAGTAATGAGTGAATTCTCTTTTCTTATAAATTCCTCAAAATTAAAAAAGCTTTAATTAAAATTTGGGGAGATTAATACTAAACTCATAGCAAACTTGCAATAAACTAAAAGTATATAAAATTTGATATGGAGTTAAGGATGAATCCAAATTGAGTTTAATAACTCTTATACGAATATGGATGTGATTACTATGCTAGCTAATAAGTATGAGTAGGGCTAAAGCAATAAACACTGAAATCGGTATAACTTATCAAAAGTGATGTAAATTGAACATAATCAAGTTAGGAGAATTACAAAACTCAACAAGTAAACTAAATACAAGTAATATTTTAAACTACAATCTAAATCAAAATTCTTCTTTTGCCGATCTCATTCATTGTACAAGCGGGAGGCAACAGAATTAAATCTTGCACGAATGAAAGAGCTTTCCTTCAATACAAAATTAAGGAACTTATTCTAAATTATGATTTTCAAAATCAATGAAATCACTAATTAGGTAAAATTATCTAGCTATAAACACACGTGTGCAACATAGATTTAAAGTACAAATTTTAATATCTAAAAAGCTTGAGCTAAATTGGAATCTTTTAAATAATCGAAAAAAATCTAATAAGATATTAGATCAATTTACAATGTCTTCTTATAGCCAGATCAGAACTCTTTGTATGGCAGAGATCTAAATCAAAATCTACAAAAATCATAGGGCTCCTTCAATCAAAAATAAGGTAATTTATTCTAATTATGATTTTCAAAATAAATGATTTTATTAATTAGATGAAATTAGCTAAGCTATAAACACCATCATGGGCCTCGACACTACGCTGAATGCTTAAATTCAAGTGTCTAAGCATGCTGCGCGGGTTGCTTCGGTTTAGTCTTAGGACTGGGTTCGAGTTAATAAAACCTAAAAATCTATAATAAGAGTTTCAAATCAGTGAAATATCTGAGAAATTGATTCTGTCAGGTGATAGGAGATCTAATTCTCTGTTAATAGTTAAATAGACTTGATAGGATCTAAATCTCTTAAACATATTCAAATTAATTAATTTTTCAAATCAAATTAAGCAGCAATTTGAAACTGTTTAAATGAAACTTTATCATTAAAAACTTAAATCAAACTCAATTCATTCACCTTTCACAACTATTTGTGGGTTGTGACTAGCTCACAAAGAGCTAATGTCAAATCAAGTGTTTTCTTATGTTCTCATCAATCTCTTGAGTGGGGCGTGGCCCATGTCCTCGACTACTTGGCAGCGAGGCTCCGAGATAAGCGATTACAGAGTCCTCGATGTGGTTTGACGGTCAGCTCCATTATATTCGATAACAATGCAGATGCTCCCATGGCTTTTGAGTTATGAATCATAGGGTATACTTGATAAGACAAATAACCATCTGTCAGCTAAGGTAGACTTAAGATTATCTCCTTAAACAAATACCCATGTGTTGCTGATAAGGATCCTTGGTCAGGTTGGGTCGACTACCTTCTTTGTCTAAGTAGACAAGGGACCATGACGGCCCGAGATGGAGGAACCATGGGATCTAAATCGGGCACGTCATCATTTCCCCAACCATCTAGTTTAAGCTAAAATTATGAATTTCATAATCTAAATTCTAAAATTCATATCTTTCTACTATACCTTTCGTATTAAGCGATCTAATGACTTGTCGAAAGTTCTCTCACTTATTGAGTGGTAGTGCTTATAGGGGCTTGCATAGAAATCTGAACCGATCTAAAGTCCTCACCAAATAAGGTTGAAATCTCTGGGTAGTGTCTTATCTACTATCTCATCTGTCTTCTGAAAATTACACCGACATTTAAACCATACTCTCTTCAATTCAAAATTTGTCGAGAGGTTGGTGGCAAATTTTCGGAGCTCACAATTATTTTAGATTTAAAACCATTTGGACATGTGTTGATGGATACAAATTTTTTTCATCATGTGGAAAATCCTTTTGAGCATAGCTTCAAGCATCTATCATTGTTGGGAAGACATATGGACATTTTTTAGGTTGATAAATTAGATGAAATTTTCTTTCTTGGCTGAAAACTGGATACCTTAAGAGTAATCAGTGCTACAGATTTACTTAGAAGTAAGAGAAGGGCATCATACTAACCAGTTTAAAGCATTGCACTGCTTTTGCTGTATATAGAATATGCTTGGTTGTGAACGCTAGAGATACTCCCATTCTTTGAAAGAAATTATCTCCGAGAACTTCTAGACAAAAGCCATACAAAATGAGATTTTCATAATAAAACTTATGTCTAATTTTTATGGAATCACATGCTGTCAATTATTCTTCCTTTCCCTATATGTAAAATTGCTTGATGATATAAGAATTAGGGACTATTCAACAAGGGAAATTTGCTACAATATATCACCAATCAATTCCATAAATCAGGCTGAAGAATTCAACAATCAAAGCAATATATGGGGACTGGAATTGTCATCCAGATTATACTTGTGTGCTTATTTTCTTCCCTAAAATACTCTATTATGCTTATTATTTATTTTAACAGGAGAAAATTGATTTTATGTATATTTTGTAATTAGTTTCTTTTATTTTTTTGGTCCCTTGGATGCCCCCTAGGTCTATTTTGTTTGCCTATAATAAGTAGTGTACTTTGGCTCCTTCATTAACACTAGATATATAGTCAAGTCATCCTCTTCTGTCTTTTTTCTTATCTCTTTATTTTTAACAAGTTATCAAAGACATCTCCATGACCCACCTTTCTTACATTATGTTCTTCCTTAGTCTTAAGTGTAATTTTGATTAAACATGAAATGGCTCTTCTTTAATGCTACATGCATCCATGAAACAATCATTAATTGCCACATTGGAAATCATGAAAGCTTCTCCTTCAATCTGTCACTCATAGGGTACAAGATAAATGGGCAAAACAACCTTCAATAGGCCTAATCAGTCATGTTGTTTGTAAGTGAAAATGTAAGGTTGGTTTTCTTACTAGTGTGGTTTTTTCTTCTCAGAAAGACCTAAAGTTTAGATCATGGAGATTTGAAAATAATATGGTTATATGCTGGATTATTAATAGAATGAAAAATAAATGTGGCCAAAATGTCATGTTTTATGGTATTGTAAAAGAAATTTGGGATGCGACAAAAGAATATTGTTGGACATAAAATATTGTCGAGTTATATGAAATCAAAGTTGCACTCCAAAATTTCAATTAGGTGAACTTTTTATCACTGAATCTTACAATATTTTGAATAGGTATTGACATTGACAATAATTGAATGTCTTTGAAAAATTAGATTAGGTGTGCTTAGAGATGCAACCACATTAATTGGGAAAGAGATGATGGCCAAATTACTTTTAGTCTAAATAAAATCTTGATGAAGTTTGAAGAAGGATATTTAGAACAAAAGTCTTCTTAAATATTCAAGTTCATTAATTTCAAGTCATTATACTCATGACTCATGAATTGAGGTGATCACGATCTCTTTGGCATAATAATTAAACCATAGCAAGTTCTAATTCTTTTTTTTAATGAAAATTGAACGTCTCCCAATCTCAAATCCATGTTTAGCATGCTCTCATTCAATAAGGGAATATTGAATGGATAAATTTGGAAAATCTTTTGCAATACTCCTTCAAATTATTTTCAATATATGCTCTTATAGGTTCGGTCAAAATTAACACAATTTTATAAAATTCACCTTTAACCTCCATATTCTTTTATGGCATGATATTTTTGACGCATTTTTTATTTGAATCACCTAACTTTAACTATTAAAATTATATCCGCATATTATCATTCTTTTGTATAATAAATCAAGGTACTTGGAATCTCACCCTAGATTATCACCCTATCTTTAAACAATTTATTTTGATAATTGCCACTTATCCATTTACTACTTGGTTGTTGACTTTAGCCCCATTTAAGTGACTTGGATTTGTGGATTTGCATAAGCCTGTGTGTTATTTTTCCTAGTCCTCATAATTTAATTTCATGTTGACCTTCATATATCTGTCATAAAGTCCATAAAATCAATTCGTGAACTATTTGATATGCAAATCGTATAAAATGATGGGCATCGCAGAAAATTCAAGCGACTTGATTCAAAAAGCGGAATTCCTTCGCATTAGTCGAAATTGATCAAATATAAATATTGAATCTAACGATCAATCGATTAAGCGCTCGAAATATCGATGTGTCGACGTATATATCGAAGTTCGCGATGTCGACGACCATTCGTGAAATTGATCGTGTCGTTAGCTTCAAAACATTTATCAAATGAGGCTATCAATTTGGGCCAGTCGGTCCAAATGTCAAAAGATTTGAAGTGATAAATCGAGGGAAATACGTGATGTGAAAATCAATCAAAGGACCCGATCGACAAACACTTTTTTCCACGTTGAGAATGTCGAAATTGGTCAAATAAATATTGCGACTTAAAGCGGTATCGTCTTTCGAGTATCAATCATCCACGGCCTTCGAGGTGAGGCTGCCGTGAGAATCTTCAATTAAATTGGTCGTCATTAAACATAAAATCTATCAGGTAAGACTATTTGCACTCAATTCGGGCGAGTCTGCGCAAAAATCGAGCGGTCGAAAGCGGCGATACAATTTTCAAATTATTTCAATTTGTCATTGAGCCAAAGGCCATTATTGATGAGCATAATTCTTCTAAATCGATATATATATATATATATATATATATATATATATATATATATATATGTATATATATATATATATATATATATATTATTTATATATGAAATTCATTAAATATTTAATAAATGCAAATTTATTAAAAACAATTCTCAAATGACCTCATGCTCAATAGTTCCTCCCTATTTTCAATTTTTTGAAAAAGAAATAAAAAAAAAAAAAACTGAAAAGAAAATCACTCTCAATCTCATTCTTCCCTTTTCATTCTCTCCCCAACTGATTCTCTCTCTCGTCCGGAAAACAAAAAAAAAACAGGTAAAAAAATCTCCTCCTCCGGATGAAATTTTCTCTCGATTTCCGTCCAGCCCGCCGCAGGCGCAACCCGCCATTCCGCGACCCGCCGCCCGCGATCCAACCCGCCGACTCGCGCGACCCGCTGCACCCAAACCCGCCGACCCGCCGGCCAGCAGCCCTCTTCCGCGCGATCCGCTCCTGAGCCGCGATCAGCCGCCGCCGGGCCGACCTGCCGCCGCGCCTGCCTTCGCGCGATCGGCTCGGATGCCGCGCGCTCCCGCAAACTGGCGCATCCGCTCGGCCCATCCGGCCCAACTCTCGCCTCCCAGCGCTCCACTGGATCCCGATCCGCCTTCGCTGCGTTGCCAATCCGGTCCACTCCTCCCGCGCCCGTATCCGCTCGGCCCGTCCCGCGCACGCTGCTTCGGTCGTCCGCCATGCGCCTCTGCATCCTTTAGAAACGTGTGCGTTCCGCGTGATCCAGCCCAGCATGCTGCACGCCCTGCCAGCCTCTTCCTTCTATGCCAAACTATTACCCATTCCGCATCTCAAAAGCAGTCCAGAAATTTCATTCAAATTTCACTTTTAACAATTAATTCAGCTCTTTTTTCGCTTTTACATTTTACTTCACCAATCGAGAAAATCGAGATCTTTTCGATTTTCGTCTGCATTCGTAGCCTTCTTTAATGGGGAATCAGATCGTCGTAACTTCTTTTTTTCGCTATTATTTTTGCCCTGTGAAAAACATTGTCAAATGTGAATTCTTCTTTCGATTCGCATTTTCTTATTCGGAGAAATAGAACATCTTCTCTAATTTCTCCTCATTCTAGCATATCTTTTTCTTCGCAAAATAAGTTAGAACATGTGAGATCTGAAATATATATATTATGCTTGTGTTTCTTTGGGTTTGAAGATCTCGTTATGCTCAACTCACGGGATGAAAAAAAATAGGTGTGTCGCATCTCATTATCTTTCGAGCATCAAAGTAAAAACACTTGTTAGATATCGCTCCCATAGGAAATGCTTTCAAATTTTGTAATTTTTTTAGACTTAAAGGGGAATAAATATATATTGCATTTGTCTTCTTCGGTATGAAGGCCGTTGTGCTCGAGGATCGCGAGATGAAAATAGGTGTCCAAGACACATTATCTTCAGAGCGTCAAGAGTATCCAAATACCCCGATCACACTACAAGGGGATGATGCCAGGAGAATTCAAATTTTGTTTAAATTTAGACTTAAAAAAGAGGGAGGGAATGAATATATATTGTATTATCTTCTTTGGTCAGAAGGTATTGTGCTCAGAGGGCAAGAGATGAAAAAATTGGCGATGTCACAGACACCATATTACTCAAGAGCGTCAGAGTAAGCCACCATGACCTCATGCGAGGATGAGGAGGCATTAAATTGTTCAAATCTTTGGACTTAGAAAAAGTGGAGGTTAAAATGAGTTACAAAAGTAAAAACCAGCTAATTTTAAACTAAAAGTGTGAAATAAGAAAAAAGGGGAGCTTTAAAGCAAATTTTGAAGAATATAATATTTATTTAAAATCTAGTGAAATTTGGGGAGGTATATTAAACTCACAAACTCAAGAGCTATTTTCATGGCTTAAATGGAAGTAATGAGTGAGTTCTCTTTTATAAATTCTTTAAATTAAGTAAGCTTTAATTGGAATTTGGAGACTAATCTAAACTCATAACTTGCAATAAACTCAAAATCTAGAATGAATCCAAATTGGGTTTAATAACTCTTATACAAATGTGAGGTGATTACCATGCTTGTAATAAGCATGAGTAGGGCTAAAATAATAAACACTAATCGACATGTATCAAAGTGATGTAAATTGAACATAATCAAGTTGGGAGAATTACAAAAAGTTCAACAAGTAAATTAAGCGCAATTGATGTTTTAAACTACAATTTAAATCAAAATGCCTTTATCGCTATTGAATTTGTAACCCTTTGTACAAGCAGACAGAAGACGATACTAAATCAAAATCTATAAAAAATTATAGGCTTCTTCAAAATCAAGAATTTCATCATAATTATGATTTTCAAAATCAATGAAATCCTAATTATTGAAATTATCAAGCTATGAACATATTTGCTCGACATAGAGATTTCAAGTGCAAATTTTAATGTAATAAAAAGTACATGATAAATTAGAATTAAATGAAAAAATATAAAATAAATCTCATAATTAAAAAAATAACTACATAAAGTCTTAAATACCTCAGACCTATGCTTAATACTTAAATTCAAGTGTTGAGGATCTTGCATGAGTTACTTCGGTTTAGTCTGTCTTGGGTGGGTTAACAAAATCTAAAACCTATAATAAGAGTTTCAAATCTAAATGATTACTATGTTAGATCTAATCTTTAGGTAGCATTGGAGGATAGCTCTTAATTTAAAATAAAATTATTTGAATTATTAAAAACACTCATACGATTATCTGAATGCTTAAATTCAAGTGTTTGAGGATACGTTGCTTCCATTTAATCTTAGGATTGAGTTTGGTTACAAAATAAAAACATAATAAGATTTCAAATTAGTGAAATATCAAGAAAATGATTATTATCATAGATCTAATCCTCATTAGATAACGAGTTGATGATCTAAAACTCTTAAATATATTCTAATTAATCAATTTTAAATAACAATATAAAAATGAAACTCTATCATTAAAACTTAAATCAAAATCCAATTTATCCACCTTATGACTTTTTTATGGGGTAAATTAAGAAAACTCTAGCTCAAAGGAGCGTGTCAAATCAAGTGTTCTCTATGTTCACTCTCAATCAATCTCTCACGTAGTAAGGATGTGGCCGTGTCCACTGGATAGTAGCTCCAGATGAAGCGATTACCCGAGTCCTTCAGTGGTTTGGCGGTCGCTCCATTATATTATGATTCGACGTAACATGTATGCTCATGGCTCTACCCTTTGAGTTGAATTAGTATACTTGATAGGGCAAATAACTCTCTGTCGGTAGATAAAAGTATCTCTTTAGACAACACCACCCAAGTCTACAAGGATTTCTTGGACGGCGTAACTTTGTTTGATGAGGATCCTTTCGGTTGGGTCAACTACCTTATCGACTTAGTAGTAGGAGCGATCGGGATGATGGAACCATGGGATCTAGATCGGGTATGTCATCATTCTCCCCATTCGGTTTAAACTATGATGAATTTCATATCTAAATTCTAAAAACTCTCTTTCTTCTTATGCTCCCATTTAGTGATCCTTGTCGAAAGTTCTCTCACTGTGAGAGGAGTAATTAACTATAGGGGCTTGCGCATAGGAAACCGAACAGATCTAAAGTCCTCCAAAATGAGGGAGAAATCTGGTAGTGTCTTATCTACTATTCCATGCCTTAAAATTTCACCAACATTTAAAACACTCTTTTCATCAAGTTGGTGGATTTGGGGCTCCACATGACTCCACTGGGGAACATGTTTCTCTTTTCATCTTTGGCTAGTCATATATGTGCTATAGTAGCAATAAAATTTTTTAAAATTCAAAATAACAAAATGGTGATTTAAGTGTGTAACAAATTCAATATGAGCCTCTATGTAGAATGAATCATTCCGTAGAGTGTATCTTTATTACGTCATTATTGGTTCTGTAGTACCTCTGCATTTTGAAAGTATGGGGTTAAATAATAATTGCTAATTACTAATCCCCATCTTTCACTTTTGCAGAAATGGATCTACAAACACTTTTTCACCGTTGCTAGGTCATGGTGCTCTGCACCACGTCATCAACATTGGAGATGTCGGCTACCATCAATTTGGTAGCTTTAAATTTCGTTCTGACTCGTACCCACCCCGTGGTACATTCATCCCGAGGCCATCTTGGAAGGCCTCGTTCTTGAAACTCCTACTAGCCATGTGTGCCCAGTTCAACAACTTGTCGAGCTCTCCCAATAGAGAACATTTTCAAGAGGCTAGGTCAATTTGAAGCTCATGATGAAAAGAATCAAGGGACAACTGTCTTTAATTCCCGCGGTACAACTGCCTCTTGAACTCTTGTACAAAGCATGATCATGAAGCTTCCTCATTAGGAAGCAAATTAACCAGAAGACAGAGAAGAAGGAGAAACGCTAAGCTAAGAGCTCAGTAGATCCCCTTTGAAAGACCTAGTGAACAAGTGATAATGCCATCGAAAGTGAGTATTCCTACCCACAATAACTTTGACAATCTAAAGTGGTAAAGAGGAATAGCTCCACTGGAGAAATAAAGCAATCTTTCTGGAACCAACCACGTCAAGCTCCACCATCACAGAGGAGACAACCTAAAACATGCTAGATATATAAAGTTCTCAAAGTAGCAGGAATGACTAATGAAAAAAAAGATTTGAGGCACGTGGTGATGGAAAAATCTGAGCCACCAAGAAAGTTGTCATCTCTTAGTAGCGGTAGCAAGATGCATGGTGAACATCGGGCGTGACACTTGGACCTCTCAAAATCCGAAAGGTCCGAAAGGTAAGCAAATATGGAGACCAAATCCCATAATGAAACGAATAATAGAAGGTGTGACATCGATATACTTAGAAATCTACCTCAAAATCAACTCATCAAGTGGATACCCAAAAGAAGGGATATCACGATGAAAGATATGATGGTCGACACCGGAGAATCCTCAGGGATCCCATCGCCAATCAATTTCACCCTTATAAGAGAAGGTTGACGTTGATCGCAATCTTTTAATAGAAGAAGTAGTTATTCCACACATTGAACTAGAGATCCACTGGAAACGTCGAACAAAAATTTGTGTGCATGAAGTAAACAATGAAGAAGATTCTATGTAAGTGGAAGTCGTCTATATGATCAGAGATATAGATGAACTCCCCGCCTAGCACCATCAGTACCAATGCAAAGCCAGAGAATCTGAACTTGAATTTGACGCTTATGAAGAAGAGTCTTGACAGAAACAAATAGATGATGGATCTTCAATCTTTATTGAAGTTGAAGAAGAAGAAAACCAAAATGAGAAAGAAATCATGGGTGTCAAATCTGTCTATATGGTTGAACCAAGAAATGATCGACACGGTATATGCTTTTATAATCGATCATTCTGACCCACAACAATTTGTCTCTCAAATACATAAGGAGAAGAGCGTCAAGTTCTCCCCGAAAATGAGCAAGGAGCGAGAATAGAACAAGAAATAGAAGAAGAGGAAGAAGTCTTGATTGGCCTTATGCTAGAGAGCAAAGAGAAATGCAATCAAATGGAGGCCAAAGACAAGGAGACTGCACAGCTTGGTACCAAAATGAATGATATGATGGTACAAATAAACATCATGAAGGAGATGTTACAAAAAAATATCATATCAAGTGCAACACTTATTTTGTCTGCTAACCAATAGGTGGCTCACAATGCAACTTCTATACTACCAACTATTATGGTACCTCAAGCTCCTACAGTACATGCTATGCATGAAACAAGGGATGGAGTTAACCAAACACCTCTCCAGCTGACAATTCAAAATCTGGCTAGCACACCGGGAATTGTAACAACTGCTCAATTAAAAATAATAATCAATAAAAAGATAAAGGCAGTCATAGCCTCAGTAAATTTAAAAGGCGGTGAGTATTGCCCCAAAGGAATATGAGTGTGCGAAAGGTTACTCTGAAATTAATACTTTGGGGCTTGGTAATCCAAAGTAACATTTGGCCCAATTTAAGGCTACTTGTGGTAACACAGGAGGAACGATGCACTGCTTTTCCATCAATTATCGATAGTTTGACCTCGCTTTGAATGGTATGCGAATTATAAAATGATTCGATTAAAATATTTCTGAATTGGAGACCTTATTTGTGAAAAGGTTTGCCGAAGAGAAAATCATAATCGCTGACCTTGTTGAAAAGAAGGAAAGGATCGATGATGAAATTCATAAGTCATTGGTAACTAAGTATGAAGTGAGCTAATTGGAAGAAGAATGCGATCCAATTGCTAATGGGCAATATGGATGATAAAATGACACCATTTCTATGCATGGCGTCAATTGCAACATTCAGACTTGCTCGATAGAGTGGCTAAATTCAAAAGTTGAATCGCCTAAGTCGAGTTTATCGAGAGCAAGAGAAATAAACCTTCAAACTCAAGAAGAAATGAAACTCATGCGCTTATAGCTCAAATGGTGAAAAAGCGATATACAACATGGATAAAGGAAAATAGATGTATAATGATGATAAGGGTAAAAAGCTGTTTATTCTAATCCACAAAATTGGTATTAGGAGGTAATGACAAACCTCGGACTTTTCAAGTGGTGGGAAGCATCCAAAACAAGAGATGATGAGCGAATGCTATCTCTTAAAAAAGATGAATAAAAATATTCCTTTAGAAGGGACGGTGATAAATTATTTTGGCGTCAAAGCGTTTCTGATTACCGAAATTAAAAGGCACGAAGAAGCTAATCAAGTCAATAATCAAACTATTGTCCTATCATCGATGATCAGTCATCTATCAAAGATGTTATGTCTTCAAAGATTGGCTAGAAAGAAAGTATCGATGAGGTGAATTTACACTATCGAGTGTTAGTCAACCTAAATATACTAGGATGATTACGTCCTCTTACGTAACATCTGACAATGACATATACAAGAAGAAATTAATTCATATTGAAGAATGATAAACAGTAGTTTCCAAAAAGAGCTTGAAGATGCTAAAACAGCTAAAAGACGTCCCTAGTGTCGAAGTGAAAATCACCGCTTGAACCTACATTGGACTTAAGAGAAATGTCTAAACCAAGTATTTGGGCTTCTAAATGGCATTCGATAAGGCTACTTATCACATGAGCGGTCAACTAAGCGTAAACCCCATAAATCAAAGAAGCCAAGAAAAGAAGATCAAGAAGAGAACTACAACTCAAAAGATCATTAACAATCTAGAGGAGTATCACCGTACAAGACCATTTAGGCTTTGACTTCATGCCTAAACTTTGCATTCTTGAATCAAAGAAGATAATGGTGAGTCTTAAGTAGAGACATGCCAAATCATCATGATGTCGATATTCTTTAACATCGATTACTTGAAATGACAAGGGTAGTCGACACTTCGACCAACCATCACAACTCTTATCGAAAGCAAGAAGAGCACGAGGAGCTAATGTAATTTTATCTAATGACTCAAAGATAATAATAGTTCGGATGAAGATATGTTTTCCGATGAGAAGAGTCGACTCATCGATATATCATCGTGTATGAAACCTATGACGTTGAAAAATGAATTTAATCCTTTTGGCCAATCTTCCAGAATAAGAAGGGAACTTGAAGAAATTACTTCTTCTGAAGAATCTATGCAAGAAAAAGTTATTCAAGTTCAGTTGAGGAGTAGTAAAATCTTACCACCTTCATCAAAGAAGAAACACAAATAAAGATAAAGACAATCAAATTGAAGTCAACGAGGATATCATTCCCAGAAATCCTAGAGCAAAGCCTAAATCAAGTGAGAAGATAGATTATAATATTTATCACATATCGAGAAAGATCCTGATTAATTGTGTGAGGCTCTCTTGATGTCAAAAGACCTCGAGAAACTTTGATAGCTCTCAATTATGAAGCTTACTTTGTTGAGAAATGCATGACAAAAATATTGCAAACTCAAGATCTCCATAATCACATTTTTAAAGAAGACTTATGTTGGGAACACATATCATACCTCTTTATGTTATTGTGAGAGTGATGGCATCTCGATTAATATTGATTGATCCGTTCTTCTATCAATCTATGAGTCTAAAGGTATTAAGAGGATTATCACTGATATCCAACATCTTGGGGAGATAAGTTGATGGTTCATGGTTTCAATGAAAAAAAATAAAACTTTGGGTTCTTTTATTCTCCCGCTCAAGTTCAAAGATTTATATACAATAACTAAGTTTCATGTAATCGATGCTGATACATCATTTAGAGCTCTCTTGGGCCGGCCGTGGCTACATGAGTATGGTATGGTCCCATCAACTATGCATCAATATATGAAATATCTGAAAGATGGAGAAGAATTCATAATTTTTGGTAACTTACAACCATTCTCTATCAATGAAGCAAAAATCTATGAAAATGCAAAGTACTTCATCCTCAAAGAGCCTAAGCCAACAAAGTCTCTTGAAGCGATAACATCCACTTCAGGAACTAAAAAGAATTTTTTAAAGTGAAAGAGTAGAAGCAAAGTGGGAGAAGGAAGGCAATGTCGACTCTCCCTAAAGCAGTTGATTCTCCACATAAGTTAGGAAAATCAGTTCCTCATTTGGGAAGTGACACGGAAAAAGAAGAAGATATGCCTGTCAAACCTAAGGGAACTTATAAGTTTTCAAGTAAAGTAGAGTATGAAATAAGTGATTGATTCAGTATGATTTTGAATCTACTTATGAAATAGAGTTAGATGGCATCAAGGATGATAACTCACTTGGCGAGTCGATGACTCACTCAAAATTATACCCATCTCTCAACAATACTTCAAAGAAATCACTCCACTGGAGGTTCATAATATTGAAGAATTGATAACATTCTATGTGTCACCGTTGAGTGAGAGTGATAAAATAAGAACTCTATTTTATAATTCTGAAGAGTCTCAACCTCAAGATTTTGAACAACCTACTCAACATAAAAATTATGATGAGATAGTGCCAACAAGAATACCAATATACTATCCATAAAGTTGAAGAATGATGCATAAGCTTAGAGTTCATATTGGAACTACTAAACATATGACTCAAATCTTTAACAAGATGTGGAGCCAAAGAAGTCCTCAAGCATCACGGAGGAATGATAAGTTTATCACTAAAGGTCTAGGATTCATCCGCAAATCTCATCAAGATAGAGCCTGTTATAATATAATAGAAGTTGAGATAGAAACTCTTAGTGATGAAGAGGATGATTCCCATGAAATTCTTCTTAAAAATGATGAAGAAGTAGAAGCCAAACCCACACCTGAAGAACTTGAAGATGGTGGACAAATAGCTACTATGGATGAACTTAAAGAAGTCAACTTAAGAGCTGAGGATGATCCTCGTCCAACTTTTGTCAGTGCCCTTCCACCTGATGAGAAAGTTGAAGAGCTAAAAATGCTACTTGTGAATTGAGATTGCTTTGCTGGACATATTTTGAAATGCAGCTTATCCCCGATGTAGCAGTTCATAAACTAGCTATTAAACCGGATGCAACATTAAGCAAGCTCTAGGTGAATGAGATTGGAGATTGAAGAGGTAATTGCACTAAAACTAATCGGCAGCTTCATCGAGGAGAAGTATCCAGATTAGATAGCCAATATTGTCCTAGTTAGAAAGAAGAACAGTCAAATCCTTCTCTGCATTGACTTTCGGGACTTAAATAAGGCATGCCCAAAAAATGACTTTTTTGCTTCCAATATCAAAACTATTGGTAGACAACACTTCCAACTATGACATGTTCTCATTTATAGATGGATCGTCATGATACAATCAAATCAAAATGACACCTGAAGATGAAAAACATACATCGTTGAACACTATTGGCATCTATTACTATGCCCTTTGGCTTGAAAAATCACAGCTACATACCAAAAGATGACACGTATTTTTGATGAGTTGATTCTTCAAAAGGTGGATTGTTATGTCGACGATTTGGTGGTGAAGAGCCTAAACCTTGAAAACCACTTTGAAGACTTGAGAATTGTACTAAAGAGAATCAAAAAATATGATCTCAAGATGAATCCTCTAAAATGTACATTCAGGGTGTCCTCCGAAAATTCTGGGTACATTATACGTCAGAGGTATTGAAATTGATCCACTAAAATCAAGGCAATCATGGAGATGCCTCCACCAAGAGTTTACGGCTTTTCTTTACAAGGACACTTGCATTCATCCATCGATTTATATCAAACTTATCAGGACACTATCAACTGTTTGCAAAGTTAATGAAGAAGGATGCTCCATTCAAATGGGACATGAAGTGTCAAGAAGCCTTCAATAGCATTAAAAGTTACTTATTTAATTCACCAATCGCCTATTCCTGAAGCCTCTCATTCATACAGCATTAGAAGAGTCCCTTGGAGCATTATTGGCACAACAATGATGAAAAGGTAAAAGAATGCTCTTTATTATATATCGGTCGATTGGAGGAGAAAAATGAGATACTCTCGATATAGAAAATAGCATTGATCTTTATAGTCCAAAAGCTTCATCATTACATATGTTATCTCACAAGATTACACTCATCTCAAGGATTGATCCAAGTACTTGATGACAAGACCGATTGATTCGCAAGAAGCTATTATTTTTAATTTGATATCACATATGTTCCGAGTGAAGGACAAGTCTTAGCGATTTTTGGTGCCCATCCTGAGACTCTTCTCTTAATGATGATTTACTTGATGAGCAAATTATGCTCATTCATGAAAGAAAAATCACAAATTTGGGAAATGTACTTGATGGAGCCTCATCGATCAAACAAGTCCAATCTAAATTTTCCAAGAGCAAGAGCAGGAATACATCATCTTCATAACACAAGGAGGGATAATGAGACGATCATATGGATTGATGAGCCAAGAACTAATAATGAAGGCGAATATGAAGCATTAATGGCGTCTTGAAGAAGTTATTTTCATAGGCATTCAAAACTTGCATATTTTTGGGGATTCTCAGCTTATTATAAATCAAGTACTTGACATCTATAGAATCAACAAGCTTGAGTTAGCTTTGTATCACAAGAGTTCTCGAGCTTATGAAGCAAATACAAATATCACTAACTCGAGTCTCGATCCGAGAATAGCAAAGATTGCTTGTAGTAGCTAAAAGAAATGGTAAATATGAATGGTGATTATGTCATGATCGGCATATTTACTCGGAGTTCTAGAGTGATAAAGTATCAATCCAGGTAGAGGGGTTACCAAATTTGACCACAGGATGCGACTCGGTTGCTCCTCATACTCAAAATCAACAAAAGTTGTACCAAGAAAAGTAAGAATGACATTGCCGAAAAGTAGTATGAAGCCTTTTATAGAAGAGTCACATGATTGGAGGTAACCCTTCATCGACTACTTTAAAGAAGACAAATTACCAAGTAATAAATCACTGACAGCTCAAATCGAAAAGAGAATGTTATGCTATGTTTTCGTCAATAACACTTTATATCGTAGATCCTTTGAACAAATGTGGCTACGATACTTAGGTGTAGATGAAGCTAGCAAAATGATGGTTGAAGTTCATGAAGGACTTTGTGGTGCACATCAGTCAGGTCCCAAGATGGCAATAAAGATCAAAAGGATGGGTTATTGGTCATCTATGGTGAGATTATATTAATCATGCTAAGAAGTGTCAGTGTCAAGTACATGAAATCTCATCCATCAACCTCCAAATCATTACACCCAACAATAGCATCGGCCATTCGAATGTTGGGGTACATATATGTGGACCAATTGATCCCGTCATCATGGACATCGCTTCATCTAGCGGATTATTTCTCTAAGTGGTAACCCATTTAAAGAAGTTCTTCCGAGAGTGATCAACTTCTTCATGCATAATGTGATATAGATTTGGAGTTCGAATAATTTGATAATGCACAGCTTTTAAAAGTGCAAAGATTTATAGATTCGTCGATTGACACAAAGTTGATTGGCGATATTCTTCAATATACAATCCAAGAAAAAATTATTTAACGGAGGCCTTTAATAAGACATTAGTCAAATTGCTCAAGAAGATTCTTACCAAAAATAAGAGAGAATGACATATCAAGCTAGTAGAGGCTCTATGGGCATATCACTACCTACAGATGCCATAAAGCCACTCCTATTCATTGGTATTTGGGAAGCAGTTCTTCCACTTGAAGTTGAGTTGCCTTCACTTGAGTAGCCATCAATAATCTAGCGAAGATCAAAATGCTCATCGAGAATGGAGGAACTTGGCTTGATGAAGTTAGATTACAAGCTCATCAAAATCTAGAATTATCGAGCAAAGATGTCAGGGCTTTTGACCATACGGTCTGACCTCGAACATTCCAAAAGGGGAATTGGTCAGTCTTTGAGAAGACCAATTATTCTAATCAAAATTTGGTGACAAATTTGAGGGAAGCCCTTTTGTCATTGAAAAAGTGTATCGAGGAGGCATACCAACTCATCAACTAAAGGGTGAAAGACCAATGCCGCCAATCAATGGTCGTTACCTGAAAAAGTATTATACATGATAAATATATTTCCAAGTTACAATAGAAATTTTCCTGCAAGACAGGGGTCATTTTTTTTAGTATATCTATTTAGGTTGACATCGTGCTTCATGTCGAGATTCTTAAATAAACATACTCCAAGTGAAGAGCATTTTCGTGAAAATTTCCCTGCTACATAGGGGGAATTTTTAGATTTTTATAAACATATGAAATCAATGTTGTATGTTAAAATCTCTTTTAAAGTACATCAATTCAAATATGGATGAATTTGTATATTTTCATCTTGAAAATTCTCATAAATGTATTTTAGAATTCCCCGCAAAGAGGCATTTTTTTAGTTTATATTAAATTTATTTGAGTTGACATGCCAAAGGAGATCCTCAAATATATTCTTATTCGAGGTTGACATCGAGCTTTAAGTGAAATTCTGGACATATAATTATTCTTGTTAAGTTGCATGTTCTTGCAGAAACAAAAAAGAATTTATTTATATGCGTGAAAAGACAACTCTAAATGTCAAGAAATTTATCTCTCGGATTTGCCAAATTCTAGAGATCAAGTCAGAAGAACTCTTGATTTCGGAAGCTTCAATCAACTGAGTTGGAGAAACATCAACCTCTACATCCTGAAGTCTAGGACACAGATGAGTTCTAAAGGTCGGACTCAACAAGCCCGAGTTCGGCGCTCTCCTCACAAGCCGCAAGAAAAAGTGAAAGAGCCCTGGTCGTTAGTCGATGACAAAATCACACCACTTACTTAGTCAAGACTTGAGTAGGTTCTAAAGGTCAAACTCAACAAGCCAAATGGTAGGAGTTCTTGATGCTCTCCTCACTTAACAAGTTAAGAAAAGCGCGTGAAAGAGCCACTCACGGTCAATGATGATAGGTGTTCAATCTCAAACAGATCGGCTTAGTGATTACAAGCACCAAGATCAAGAGATCTTTACTTGATCGATAGATTAAGATGTCGAGAAAACAATCAATTCGAGTTCAATCTTCATATTACGCAAGGTGATATTTCAATATTCTCAAATGATCTCAAGCTCAAAGCGGATCAAAGCTACCTCTTCATTAAAGCGAGAAAGCACATGGCCAGAGCAATTCCATAGTTCATACAAATGGCGAAAAAAAAAAAAATTTGTGGTTATTCATCATTTAAAGCGTTCGGTAATAACTCAACATTGATACATATAAGTCGGGTTTGGGTCATCTGTATGTATCCTTCAATATCCAGCATAGCGGATTCGCAATACACTTAACAAGTCAATATTGATAAATTAAGTCAATCCTTCATCCAGTCTGTCAAGATCAAAGCTAGGATAGAAGGACTTTCAAATCTGACCAAGTGTGGATAAAGCAATTCCCCAGTGGAATCATTCATCAAAATAAATACCATTCCTCCATTAAACCCAACCAAGCACTAAAATTTAGAGGAAACTCAAATCTACAATGACATGAAAGAAAGGATCACCAAAGTGACAAGAAATAGATGATGCAATAAAATGATCCAAGTCGTCGACAAATGGTTAACTTTTCAACAACGTGACTTGCTCCATGCGAATCAATTATTATGGCATTTGGCCTCATATATGTATATATGTCGAAACAAAAATCAATTCCGGACGAGGTGGCAAATCAATGGGCTCAAAATCACGAGGCGTCATCGAAAATAGCAAACAACCTCGATCGATGAGCGAACTTTCTCAGCCGAAACGTCAAAATTGATTTTATCAAAATATTGATCATGATTAAGCGCTGAGCTATCGATGCGCGAGTTGAGCTGCGGCGATATCGAATGACCTCAATTCATGATGATTATTAGCTTCAAAATAACTATCAAATGAGACTATCGTGCTCAATTGATGAGTCGGTGTAAATATCGAATGATTTGAAGTGATAGCGCAAATCGAGGAAATACTAGCGTTAGCCAAAATCAATCAAGGACCTCCGATCGTGAGCGGACTTTGTCATGATGTTGAGCGTTAAATTGGTCGAATATAAATATTGCGACTTGATGAGCAACCGATCAAGCGCCGAGTCATCGCCGCGTCAGCGAGTCGATCGGCGACCAAATGAGTCGTGTATTTTGAACTGAAAATCTATCAGTAAGATTTCTCAATTGAGGACGAAATCGGCGATGAAAATTGAATTTGCGAAATTGGCTCAATTTGGCGAAACGAGCCAAACTTTAAATTCGTGAAATAATTATTTATTAAATTGAAACATGGAATTATCTAAATCGATATATATTGGTATTATATTTATCAAATTAAAATATTTAATAAATACAAAATTTATTAAAAAGAAAATCCCAAATTACCCCCATGCTCAACAATTTTCTCTATTTTCAATTTTCTAAAAAATAAATATATAAACAAAAAACTAAAAGAAAATCACTCCCCCCCTCCCCTCTCCTCTCCTCATTCTTCTCTACTCATTCTCTCCCCCAACTGATTCTCTCTCGTCTGGAAAACAAAAAGAAAATAGGTAAAAAAATCTCCTCCTCCGGCTGAAATTTTCTCTCGATTTCCCTCCGCCCGCCGGTGCAACCCGCCGACTCGCGCGACCCGCTGCACCCAAACCCGCTGACCCGCCGGCCCGCAACCCTCTTCCGCGTGATCCGCTCCGCGACGCCGCGATCCGGGCCCGCCGCCCGCGACTCGACCCGCCTTCGCCGCCGAGCCTGCCGTTTCCGCGCTATCCGCTCGGGGATGCCGTGGCCCGCTCCAGCCCGTGGCCATGCGCTCCAACTGCCCGACGCGCCTCCGCATTGCTCCGCCTTCTGATCCGCTGCCGGCGCCGCCGCGTCAGGCCCGCCGCGTCCGGCCCGTGCCAATAAGGCCCACTCCTCCCGCGCCCGCATCCGCTCGGCCCGTCCCGCGCACGCTGCTACGGCCACAACCAGCCCCATGAAACTGCTGCAACCAGCCGTTCCGCGTGAATCCGGCCCGCCAACCGAACACAGCAGCCCATGCTGCCCAGGGCCCGCCCAGCCAGCCTTCTTCCTTCCTACAGCCCGCAAAATCCCATTGATCCGACCCATTATGCACAATCCTTCCCGTAAAGCTCACAACCCATCCA
>JAKCPB010001579.1:0-40764 GCA_021442155.1 Cymbidium sinense | reverse complement strand
TATTTGATTTAGTAGAATTCCTCTCGCTGGGCTTATGGAGTTGCGAGTTTTGGGACAAGAGCAACACATGTTGGATAGGCTCGGAGGAGTTGACAATCACACTTTGGGACTTACAGGCTATGTCAGGACTCCCAGTTTGGTTACTACTACGAGGAGTGTGTTCCACCTGACGAGGAGTTATGTCTTAGATAGCCTTCAGCTGACGATGACCGACGAGGTAGGCTAGCCATGTCACCAGCTTATATTGACCTTTTAAGCCACTACCACCAAACTTTTCGAGCTTCGGGGTATTCTAGGCGCTCACGTGCACGTGCTATACTTTCCGTGAGTGCATGGATTCGTGAGTTTCAGAGCACGCTTTGTCTAAGGAGTCTCAGATACATATGATCCTTTTGATTGGGAGTATGACATAAGTAGTTTGTCCGAGGATACCGCAGAGCCTTCTTTTACCGGTTGGGTACTCTTCCCAACCATACGTAATTGAGAGGAGTTACTCTTAGCAGGGTTCATAGCTACTTAGCTCTGCATCTTTGTGCTACTGATTACTGATAGGTCTATATGCCCAGGTGTTCTATTAGCAACCAGTAGGATTTCACGAGGTGAGCAGATCTTATTAGCTCCAACTGTACTGGCTAGAGTTTACAGAGTTCTTGGGATGATTTATGAGGCAGATTCATTGGATAGTGATGTTACATTGCCTTGGCATTACTTATATGCTTGGATTCACCTTCATATACATGGAGCCTATGCATGTTTTGAGTACCCAGCATACTTTTTAGAGCGAGGATATCCCACAACTATTCAGCTGTATCGAGCATCATCTACCTTCGAGAAGGATCAGATACATCTATTCTTATTTGCATCTCACTTTGGATCGATTCTTGCTAGTTCACTAGTAATACATTGGTTTGACTTGACTGATAGAGACTAGTCTTATCGATAGCTTCAATGAGAGTGGTAGAGCCTTTCAACTTTATAGTTGACGAACATTGAGAGTGGTCGAGTACTTTTTTCAGATATGCCTAGGTTGTTGTGGTCCGTTATCATTGAGGGATACCCCAATCGTGTTGCACGAGTTTGGATTTTCTGTATAGCTCATGATGGCCGACCATTCATTCCGTGGATAGTAGATGTCGAAGACTAGGCTCTCTTGAGACATGCTATTATGTTGCTTCTGTAGTTTGGCTACATTTACTGAGACTTGGTACTGATAGCTCCTCCATAGAACCACACAGGGGTAAGCTATGCTCTCCTCACTTGGGTACGATTGTCTTTCGATTCTTTCATGGAGCATGGCGTGAAGAGATATGAGCACAGAGTAAGGTCTTTGGGAGTTCCTCAAGGTTGGAGGACCCATCATCGATCACCATTGGCAGGAGACAGCAACACTAGAGGTATGCTCACTATCCTTCTCTCCTTCTATACTTTTATCATCTTTTTTGTTGTATCATTAAAATGTATTCAGTGTATCTGATATTTTAATTTGATTAATGACAGATGTGCCAGTTGATGAGGAGGTTAGGGCTGAGGACACAACTCCTCATAGCAGAGTCAAAGCTAGGGATTCTGCTCCCAGCTATACTGAGATTTCTTCACCAACTCATAGACGTAGGTGTAGCCGACCTACAGAGCCTGTTCAAGTTTCAGCTTCGTAGGGAGATGGTTGACCTAACACATGATGAATTTGAGGAGAGTGCTGAGGCTCTACGACATGAAAGTCAGAGTTTGATAGATGCTTCTTCTGTTAGATTGATTGGGATCAGAGTCGCAGTCGAAAGGACAGTGAAATCTCTGAGTAGTAGAGTAAAGAAGATTATCAACTACATCACCGGGCTATGGTAAATGTTGAGGCTGCTTTAATTAGAGCTACTAACGCTTTATAGTTGGCTGAGAGTGAGCATAAGTCTTTAGCAGTTTATTTAGCAAAGTTTACAATCTATGATGTACTTTACTTTTTCTCTTCTTCTTTTTTTATCAATCATGTATCGCCTATCTTCTTGTTGTATTAGTGGATGTTAGCATTCCTCACTTGCACTTTTGCTTTTAGGATTTGATGAGAAAATCAGCCTTAATTTGTGCTTTGGGCTTGATTTGTATACTTTGTGCTTTGGGTTTAATTTGTATGATGGTTACAGAACTTGGATCATTTTATCTTCGATTGCAATAGCTTATGGAGCTTTGACAGGATTTTTCATTAGTATGATGCCTTATTCAAGATATACTAAATGATGGGCTTGACCGATTTATCAGAATCGACTTGTCAGATTGATAAGAGCACTTACACCATCTACTATCTGCTTCAATGATTTTGTTGAAGATCTCTTTCTTTTATGTCCATGCAGATTTGAGTCTCCTCCGACCCTAGTTTCATTCTTGGTTGGGTTTGATGGAGAATTAGTCTGCTTGTTTTGATGAAGGACTCTACTAGGGAATCAGTTTATCTGTGCTTTACCAGATTTGAAATTCCTTCTATCTTAGCTTTGAACGGACTTGATAAAGGATTGACTTCATTTGTCAACATTGACTTGTCAGGAAGTGTATGTATGCCATGAACCCTGTGCTTGCTGGTTTGACAGATTCGTTGAAGGGTACATACAGATGACCCAGCCTTCTAATTTATATAGGGTCAATGTTGAGTTATTAGTCTAGCAATATGTGCTTTAACAGACTGAATAACCACAAAATTCCTTTAGTTCAGCCATCAGCTTTGTTTAAACTATGGAATCGCTTCATCGGTCCTATGCTTTCTGCTTTGATGGACTTGATGATGAGATAGGCTTTGATCTGTGCTTTGAGCTTGATCAGATCATTTGAAAATAGATTGAAATATCACCTTGCAGGTAATATGAAGATTGATTTGAGATAGCCCTGAATTGAGCGTGTCCTCAGATTGACTTGATCTATCGATCAAGTAGAGAGATCTCTTAGATCTTGGTTGCTTGTAATCACTAAGCTGGATCTGGTTTGAGATTGAACAGCTATCATCATTGACTGACGAGGAAGGGCTCTTTCACTACGGCCTTTTCTTACAGCTTGTTGAGTGAGGAGAGCGTCAACAACTCGGCCATATTTGGGCTTGTTGAGTTTGACTTTTAGAACCTGCTCAATTCTTCGACTTAAGCTATAGTGGGTTTGTGATTTTATCATCAGATTGATGAACGAGGGCTCTTTCACTATGACATGTTGAGTGAGGAGAGCGTCAGCAACTAGGCCATTTGTGAGCATGTTTAGTCCGACCTTTAGAACCCATCCGTGTCCTAGACTTTAGGATGTAGAGGTTGATGTTTCTCCAACTTAATTGATTGAAGCTTTCAAAATTAGGAGTTATTCTGACTTGATCTCCAGAATTTGACAAATTTGAGAGATAAATTTTCTTGACATTTAGGATTATCTTTCCATGCATAGAAATATATTCTTTTTTGTTTCTGCAAGCCTCTGCAACTTAACAGTGATAATAATAGATATATTTAGGGATGACGCTTGATGTCAACCTGAATCAAAGTATATTTGAGGATCTCATCTCATGCCACGATGTTAACTCAAATAAACTTAATATAAACTAAAAAATTCCCCCTATGGATGTAGATCCTTTTGTGGGCGTCAACAACTCAGCCATTTATGGGTTTGTTGAGTCTGACCTTTAGAACCCATCCGTGTCTTGGACTTTAGGATGTAGAGGTTGATGTTTCTCCAACTTAATTGATTGAAGCTTCTAAAATCAGGAGTTCTTCTAACTTGATCTCCAAAATTTGGCAAATCTGAGAGATAAATTTTCTTGACATTTAGGGTTGTCTTTTCATGTGTATAAATAGATTCTTTTTATTTCTGCAAGCCTCTACAACTTAACAGTGATAATAATAAATATATTTAAGGATTTTAGTGACGCCGATGTCTTGAATCAAAGTATATTTGAGGATCTCGTCTCATGGCACGATGTCAACTCAAATAAACTTAATATAAACTAAAAAATGTCCCCTATCTTGCAAAGGGAATTTTAAAGTATATTTAGGAGAATTTATGAAGATAAAAATATACAAATACATATATATTTGAATTGATGTATTCTAAAGGAGATTTTAATATACTACATTGATTTCATCTATATATAAAAATCTAGAAATGCCCTATGTAATGGGGAATTTTCATGAAAATGTTTTTCATCTAGAGTATGTTTATTTAGGGATCTCAGCATGAAGCACGATGTCAACCTAAATAGATATACTTAAAAATGGCCCATGTCTTGCATGGGGATTTCTACTGCACTGGAATGTATATATATATATTTTTTTCGTGTAACAACTAATCGAGCATTGGTCTTTCACCCTTTAGGTTAATGAGTTGGTATGCCCCTCATTGGTATACTTTTTCAATGACAAAAGGGCCTTCCCAATTAGGCTCAAATTTTCCACCAAATTTTCGATTGGAAATAATTGGTCTTCTCAGCACTAGGTCCAATTCTTCTTTTTGGAATGTTTAAGGCCGCACCGTATGGTCAAAAGCCTTAGACATTTTTTCTCAATAGACTTTCAGATTTTGATGAGCTTGCAATCTAACTTCATGGCCGAAGTTCCTCCATTCTCAGATGAGTATTTTGATCTTCAATTAGATTGTTCTAGATGGCTACTCGAAGTGAAGGCAACTCAACTTCAAGTGGAAGAACTGCTTCAGTTCCAAATACCAATGAATAGGGAGTGGCTTTAGTCGGCATCTTGTAGCTAGTTTGATATGCCCATAGAGCATCTACTAGTTTGTTATGTCATTTTCTTTTATTTTTGGTGAGAATCTTCTTGAGCAGTTGGACTAATGTCTTATTGAAGGCCTCCATCAAACCATTTGCTCTTGGATTATATATTGAAGAATATCATCACCAATCAATTTTGTGTCGATCGATGAATCTATAAATCTTTGCACTTTTGAAAGTTGTGCCATTATTAGAAATTATTCGACATGGCACTCCAAATCTATAGACTATATTATGCGTGAAGAAGTTGATCACTCGGTTAGCAGTGACTTCTTTAAATGGAGTAGCCTCAGCCCACTTAGAGAAATAATCAGTCGCTGCTAGGATGATGTTCAGCTGACGATGGTGGATCAATTGGTCCAATTACATCTGTACTCTAACATTCGAATGGTCAGGATGCTATTATTGGGTGTAATGGATTTGGAGATTGATGGATGAGATTCCCATGTACTTGACAATCATGACAGTTCTTAGCATGATTAATACAGTCTCTCACCATAAATGGCCAACAATAACCCATCTTTTTAATCTTTACTGCCATCTTGGGACCTAACTGATGTGCACCACAAAGTCTTTCATGAACTTCAACTATCACTTTACTAGCTTCATCGATGCATCGAAATTATTTGTTCCTATGATATAAAGTGTTGTTGATGAAAGCATAGCATAGAATTCTCTTCTCAATTTGAGCTGCTAGTGATTTATCGTTTAGTAATTTTCCTTCTTTAAAGTAGTCAATGAAGGATTACCTCCAATCACATGACTCTTCTACTGTAAAGGCTTCATACTACTTTTCTGAAGCAATGTCATTCTTAGCTCTTCTTGGTACAACTTCTTATTAATTTTGGGAAGTATAAGGAGCAACCTGAGTCGCATCTTACTGGGTCAGATTTGATAACTCCTCTGCCTGTGGGGATTGATACTTTATCAACTCTAGAACTCCCAAGAATATGCGATCATGACATAATCACCATTCATATTTGTCATTTCCTTAGCTAGTTTTGCTAAGCAGTCGATTTTGCTATTCTCGGATCGAGAGACTCGAGTTAGTGTGATTTTTGATATCAACTTCATAAGCTTGAGAACTCACTTATGATAGAAAGCTAACTCAAGCTTGTTGATTCTATAGATGCCAAGTACTTGATTTATAATAAGTCGAGAATCATCAAAATATGCAAGTTCAATGCCTATGAAAATAACTTCTTCCGACCGCCACTAATGCTTCATATTCGCCATTAGTTCTTGGCTCAATCCATATGATCGCCTCATTATCCCTCCTTCTAGTGTTATGAAGACGATGTCGATTCCTGCTCTTGCTCTTGGAAAATTTGGATGTTGGACTTGTTTAATCGATGAGGATCCATCAAAGTATATTTTCCAAATTTGTGATTTTTTTCTTTCATGAATGAGCATAATTTGTTCATCGGGCAAATCATCATTAAGAGAATAGTTCATCGGAATGGAATGTGCGCCTTGAAAATCGCTAAGACCCTTCACCGAACATATGTGATATCAAATTATCACACGCCCATCTTGCGATCTATCAAGCCGGTCTTGTCAAGTACTTGGATCGATCCTCAAGATGAGGATAATCTTGTGAGATAACATATAATGATGAAGCTTTTGGACATCTTTACTCGGTAGACTTCTAAATTTTATTGAGCTTAGTGCCTGACCTCGTCAAGTCCATTCAATTCTCACATTTGTAGATAGACATTCTCATCTTGAGTGAGATTGTGTTGAATGGCTACTCGAGTAAAGGTAGTTCAACTTCCAAGACGCGCTGAAAGGCCACAACCAATGATTTGGAGGTCGACGTTGAACTGCATCTATAGTGGTCAGAGAGCTTGGGAGGTGATTCATTCTTACTCGACGGAGTGTGTGGAAGGTGTGTGTGAAGTTTATTTAGATTTGGTTGAGTCTAGGTGGAGTTGGCTCGAATGGATGAATATCCTATTTCGGCTTTGGAACTGCAATGAGGGAGCTGTTGCTTTGGGGAGGCTGGGGCTTAAATGGCCTGTGGAGCTTGCCGAGAGTGTGAGCGATCGATTCGGATCGAAATGAGGGGGTATATTCCCCCTCCCTTAGATCAACCGATGGATTTGGCTCAAGTACCAACCGCCATGAGTGGTCTATGTCACCTCCACGCTTCGACTGGTTGATGGGATGTTTGGGTGGCTCAAGGTGGTCGCCTTCTTCTTGTCCATTAGTTTGCCATGGTGTGTGAGTTAACTCACCTCCCATTGGTCCATGACCCAGCCCACACATGGAGCTAGTGAGTAGGTCGCACCCCATTTTAGGTGTTGAGGTGCCAAGGGAAAAGAGGGGAGTGGACTTTTCCAATTTAAGCAAAATCCCATGTGGGAGGAGAATCCAAAGGAGATTTGTTTGGGTTGAGCCTAATTGGTCAGCTTAGACCCTGTGGAGGGTTTAAGAGGGTTAATGATGCATTGCTTTGGCTTGGTTCAAGTGATTGGCTCAATTTGACCCTTATAGATAATGGTTAAGATGAGACCAATTGGTCTAATGGGTCATTTGGGTCAAGTTTAACTGATGATTTGAAGTATTTTGGTTCAATTGGTTTTAACTAATTTGGCCTAAGTTTGATTTTGGCTCATTTGGATTCATATAGGTCAAATTGGTCAAGTTGGCCAATTTGACCAAATTAGCCAAATTGGTTTAGGTTATGGGTTGGCTCATGTTCAATTGATCAATTGAAGATGATTGTAGGCTTTAGTTTGAATCAATTTGGATTTGATTTGGATTTTGGCCATTTTGACCCTTTAGATCAATTTGGGTAAAATGGGTTAGGTTGACCAATTAGTCAAACTAGCCAATTATGGTTTTGGTCAAGTTCACAATCAATTTAGAATGAAGTTGAGCAATAGTTGTAATCAAATATTTTGATTTGACCCAATTGATCTTTAGGTCAAATTGGGTCAACTTGGGTCAAAGGGTAAAATTGGGTTAGGTTTGGCTCAATTGATGGTCAAGTCATGTTCAAATATTGATCAGTTGGTGTGAATCCATGGTTTTAATTAATTTGGCTTGGGTTGAAATTTGGCCGCTTTGGTTTATGAAAGTTAAGAGGATTGACTTGGTCAAATGACCAAGTTGACTTGGTTTGACAATTTATCATAATTGATCAACCTAAGGTGATCAACAATCATGATAAGTGTAATTTGGGTTGTTGAAATTTAAAAAAAATTCCTTTAATTAATGATTTATTTTAGTTGAATTTATATATGGATTTGGGGTTGATATATAACTTTGAATGCAATTGGTTTGGGTTCAAATGAGTTTTGGTTCATTTGAATATCTTAAGTCAAAGAGGCTGGTTAGGTTTGATAGATTGATTTTGGTTTGGCTTGATGATTGTAAATTTGATTTATATTTGGGATGATTATTGAAGAAATAATTGATTCATGAGAAAATCAATTGAATTTGGTTTGAATTGAATGGGATATTGGCTAAGTCCATGAAATTGAATCATATGGCTTAAGCTTGGGTTTGATTTGAGTTAATATTTGGATTAGGTATGATTGAAGGTTTGATTTAGTTTGATTGGAGATCTATTGTTTGATTTATATTTAGGATGAGATTGAAGATATAATTTTTCAAGAGAAAATCAATTGATTTTGGTTTGAATTGAATTGAAATTTGGCTAAGTCCAAATAAATCAATGCTTAAGCTTGGTTTTTGATTTGATATTTTGATTTGGATATGTGATCAATTGAATAGATTTGATTTATATTTAAGAAGATGATTGAAGATATGAATTGATCATTAGAAAATCAATTAATTTTGGTTTGAATTGTATTGAGATCTAGCTAAGTCCACGGAATAAATCATGTGCTTAGGTTTGATTTGTGAATTTGGCTCAAATCTTTTTTGCTTAGGATAAGTGTTCACCCAATTGCTAAAAGTGTCTTATGACTAAGGAAGTCTTAGCATCTAGAAGACTCCTAAGTCTATGAAGAGGATATTGAATCATCACTCCAAAAGTGAGGTCAACGTTGTTTTATAAAAAAAAAATCTACCTCTAAATTCTTGTTGACTGGACCAATAAGGTTGCTTATTTCTAAGGATAAGAAAAGAATATCATATAAAGAGGGCAATCATATTTAGTTAAAATGATCAAGTACAATGTCATGATTGATGAACTTTAATATTTTATTGAAATTGCAAATTATCTCGTTCAATGAAAGTCACTATAAAATTGATATGGATTATCCTCTTGGCTATAAGAATAATTGATAAATTCTTAGTTGTATAAAGCTATACAATAAGTTTCTAATTAAAAAAATATTTATACAATTGGTAAAAGATTTTGTGATACTTTATTAAAAAATAAAAAATTAATGACTTGGTGATCATATAGAGAAAGAAGGTAGATGAATCATTTTTGCATGCATTCTTTATAGACATAACTAAAGCATTCCAATGTTGTGTGTGTGTGTATATATCTATATAAAGCTTCGGTCATCACAAACAAGAAAGAGCAACTTCTGCGCAAATATGGATCTTTTCAAGCACATGTCTATAAGTTGTAAAATAAAATTAAAATGTACTTAATAGAGATCAAGAAGAAGAATATGAGGGTGAGGAGAAAATTTTTCATGGAGAACAAAACATAAAGAATCATGTAGATAGTGGATGAGAGCTCACATATAAGACTTCATTTCTAGTTGAGGGTTTGGGCTTATGTTCTTATTATGATAGATTTAGAGTGTTTTAATAGCACTTAAAATCAATGCAAAGTAATCATAATGATTTTATAACTATTATTATTTAGCAATGGCTTAAACTATTAAAATAATAAATTACTTGTAGCAATTTTTAAAACTAGTGGAAGATTATCCAGCCTTTAAAAAATGATTTAAATAGTATGTGTGACTTTGAAATATAATATTTGCATGAGCAATGAAAAGACAAATGTTCAAATACTTAACAAAAGAAATGTCATTAATGATTCTTTTTATTGATTTATTGATAGCGAATCTTCAAAATGCACCAAAAATTTTCCTAGTCGATAATTTATTAAATTTTAATGAATGCTACTTGACGTAATACTATGACATCTAGCCAATTTTAATTAAGTTTCTTAGAGTTAAAAAACAAATGCTAAGCTCCAAGTTAGCATTCAACACTTTAACTGTACATGCATTCCGTTCTATTACTCCTCGGTCCCTTTCACATCATCACCAGCAGCCATGGCGCACCAAAACATCAAAGTGGACCCGAGAAGCGGTTCTGCTCCACCATTATCTTACAGCAAGGGATCCCATCTCCTGCCGACATCACGACCTTCATCTTTTCAGATCTCACTGCACTTCTTATCGATTTCCCCACCTTCCTACTGGATCTCTGAGTTTCTCCTTTTTTCTATCTATCCTGTCCACGGCATCTCAAAGAAACGTCTCATCTCTGACCAAACTCTGATTCATCTTTGGACATGTCCCTTGCCGTCTTACCACCAATCCACTCAACACTGAAATTGGATGATCGCGGACTCTAGCCCCGTCTCACCTTCACAACCCGCTCCTGACGAATTCCCATCCTCTTATAAGAAAACACGTTTAAGGTGCTTGATACTTAAAATTAGAGAATTCGCTGAAAACGAGAATCAAGGCTATCCAGCTAAGTTTATTTTACCAAATAACAATCCAAGTTTTGCTCGCTTAATTAGAGATTCTAAGATAGTGTTTAAACTTAATTTTTCTTTAAAAAAATTCTTCACGTTCAACTTTGATTTATTTAATAATTATTGAGCTTTTAAATAAATAGCTTATTTAGAGTCCGTTTGAGATAATTCTTCATTACTTTACTTTTTCTGAAAGTAATCAACTAAATAGCATCATTTGACTACCAACTTTTTGACTATTTTTTAGAAAATTTTGTGGTAAAAAAGTTATTTTAAGAATCAAAGCTATTAGAATATAGTGAGTGTCAAAAAGTTATTTTTAAAGTTTTTCAAAAAAAAAATATTTATAATACACATAAGAGTTTTTTCAAAAAAAATTGTTTTCTACGATTTACAATCTTTTTTTCAAAATTTATATGCTCCAAATAGATCCTTAATCTTAAATCAAAAATTATGTCTTAACTCTTACAATCAACTTGATTGAGTCTTAACAAGTGATAAGAAGCTCTATTATTGAGTTTTTTTATAAGTTATCGAAAGATGCAATTATTTTAGAAATAAGCCTATTTAAAACCTACCGAACAAATGAGTCTTCTAGTAAAATAAGTTGGTGCTATTTGTTATACTATTTTGAGATTTTAAATAAAAAAATAAAATTAATTAATAATTAAACAAAAAAGAAATTAAACTAATTAGTTAATGTTGCGTTGAGAATTTTATTCCAGATGAGATCTTCGAAAGCCCAAAAAATTATAACAACAATAGATATGAACAGTTATAATTAAAACCCTATGAAAAGTTTATAACTTTCTGTTCAAAGATATTTGCTTCTCGTTAGTTGAGAAGAAGGTCTTTAAACAATATTGAGTGTAAAAAAAATACAATACTAACAACCAAGGAGAAGTTTAAAAGAAAATCTTGAGCAATTGATCAAAAATGATTTTTTCTAGTTTATAAGGCGAGCTCGATCTTAATTTATGATAGATGTTAAGGCCGATTATTCGAGCTTCTTCAAATCGATTCATCTAAGGTGAGAATGAAGCTCTATTTATAGATTTTAGTACACTTGTAAATTAAAACTCCAACCACTATCACGGCGATCCTCATCGGTGATAATTGGTGCTTGCTGATGTCTTTGATTTTGATATCAATATCACAATATCAAATACATGATCATTTCAAGCATATTTGATTAACATAACATTTTTGCTAAATATTTGTTTTAAAGACATATCAAATTTTAAGATTAAATATTTCATTAATTTTTTATATATTTATTTTTCAAAAATTTAATTTAAAATTAAAGTCATTTATTTGCACCCTAGAAATTCCTATCAAAAAAGAAATTAGGATAATTGCCTTATTCGGATGTACTTTTCTTCCTGATGAATTTTATAAGATATAATCCTAATTTAAAAAAAAAAATAGTGAAATATAATATTTTCTTCATTAATTATAAATTTCATTCATCTTAACGTTAATTTAACAAATATAAAATTATATTGAACAAAAGAATTATGAGCGTCGTCACCCAATTATTTTTATTTAGTCGAACAAATATTTTCTTATGTCATTATTAATTTTGTTTTGAAGATATCCATTATTTTAAATATAAAATCTATAATTGAATTCATGCACATGAATTTGAATATTAAAATGATGATGATAATTTTTATAGGAATTTTATCAAGAATTCCTTAGCGGATATATATATATATGAGACTTTAAGCATAATTTTTTATTTATTTTAAAAATAATATTTTTTATCACGTTATTCTAATTTTAAACACGTTGACGGTCCGCGCAGTGGCAGGACACAGATGGAAGCCAGCGTGCGCCGCCGCGCGAACAAGTTAGCCAAGACGACACCGCGATGCTTCTCTACTCCTCCGGAACCACAGGCAAAAGCAAAGGAGTGATCACCACGCACCGGAACTTGATCGCGATGGTTCGGATTCTGCAAGCTATGTACAAATATGATGACGTGCATTTGAAAACGTTCGTCTGCACGGTGTCGATGTTCCACATGTACGGCCGGATTCGTGATCGCGATGTTGTCAATGGGATGGACGGTGGTGATTCTCTCGCGGTTTGACGTGGAAGAGATGCTCCGTGCCGCGGCGGACTACAGGGCAACATATGTTGCGACTGTCCCGCCGATGTTGGTGGCGATGGTGGGATCGGAGAAGGTTCTGTCGTTTGGAACGGTGAGGAAGGTGATTTGTGGTGGTGCATCGCTGGGGCGAGAGATGGTTGAGGTGTTTCGGGAGAAGTTTCCAGAGGTGGATATATTGCAGGGGTATGGCCTCACGGAAGCGACGGCGATGGGTTCAGCGATTTTCACGGCGGAGGAGAGCATGCGGTACGGGTCGGTAGGGTTGCTTGTGCCGAGTACAGAAGCGAGGATTGTGGATCCGGCGAGCGGGGAGTTTTTGCCGGCGAATCGAAACGGGGAGCTCTGGATACGCGGACCTTGCATAATGAAAGGTGATTTCTCAGCTCGTTTAGTAATTCGAAAGATTAAATGTTGCTTATCTATGTTTTATACGTTTTATATTTGAAAAATCATTATGTCATATGAATTTAAATAACATAGTATTATTGATACTCATTAATATATAACTATTATATATTAAATATAAAATATTATGTATTAAATATAAAGTGTTACATATTAATATGTATATAAATATTATGTATTATCATATATTTAATATTACATTAATACACAATAATATAAAATATTTTATACCTAATATATAATAATTATATAGTAATTGAGTGTCACTCGATATTATATTATTAGAGTCTGAATGTAAAGATAAATTCATCTTCTTTTTACAATAAATCAGAAAGTATATATTTAACATTTATGATTTTAAAAAATAAGCTTCTACTCTAACAATCCATAGGTGGTTCTCAAGAAGATTGGCTTTAAATATTATTTTTTTTCTCTAAGAAAGAAAAAAGAGAATACAAAAATACAATATTTTTTAGACATAATGCGATTCCTTTTTCATGTATATCAAAATGGAATTTAGGGTTTTTTGTATGAAATTATTCAAAGCATGCAGCAATAATCTAATGGAAGACTGGGTAAAAGTTTAAAGTTTTGATTAATTCAGTTAAACGTTGTCAAGTAAACTATAATATTAGACCCACTATTGAAACATACTTGAATTTGTTAGAATAAAATCACAAAAATTTGACCAAAGCCTGCACGGTCAAGGACTAAAAAACAAAATTATTCATGATTTTAAAAAGGGATAATTATATCATTCAAAAAATATAAATATATTTACAAAAATAGAACCTCTTGAGTATTTTTTACAAATTCTCTCTTAAACATCAAATTCACATCAAAATCCTAACTTGCATTGGTTACTTTTATCAATTTCTTAATAATTTCATCATAGCATAGCATGCATAAATACATAAGATCATTAGTTAAAAAAAATTAGTACTTATTTTGTAAATATATATATTAATATCACTACTAATTATTTTTTAATTAATATTTATTTAACTAAGCTAACATGAAATATATATAAAATAATATCTAAAAAAACTTAAAAAACTTATTCAAGTTAAACATTCCACCACAACTCAATCTAAAACAAAGATTTATTTTTTTCCTAACATCATCGAACAACATGCATTGAAGAGCCCACTTATTCTCTATAATCTTAGAACTTAAGGATATATATGGAGGGCCAATAAATTGACATATTTGTAATGCGTGAAACTATAGGTTATTTGAAGAACCCAGGCGACCAAATTGACACTAGACCAGGAAGGTTGGCTCAGAACCGGAGACCTCTGTTACTTTGACGAGGATGGCTACCTCTTTGTGGTCGAATTATCAAGGAACTGATTAAGTACATGGCATACCAGGTGGGGTTTCATCTTATGGTCACATTTATGAGTGTTATTAAATTCTTTTGGCCCTCTGATCATCTCAAGATTGAATTGATTACATCAGGTGGCTCCTGCAGAGTTGGAAGAGTTATTGCTAAAGCATCCGGAAATCGTTGATGCCGCTGTGATCCCGTAATTTTTAATTACCCCATTTTGCCTTTAAAGTAGATCGAATATGAGTATACCTTAGTATTTTTTTTTAAGAAAGATTTACTTACATAACACAATTCTTATATATTTCTATATCTAATATTTAAAATTAAATATTTATGTATCTAACTCTTCAATGTACTCGAAAAAGATGCAATTTATTTTAAAAATATAAGTGAAAGTTGTGATATCAAAGAATAAAAAATTATGTATATATAAATTAAAATTTAGATATTATATATTTAAATTCATAAGAATTATATTGTATATATTTACCTAAATCCCTTTTTTAATTAAGTAAGATAAATCATTATATTTTATCATGCAAAATAAATTTTATTTTAGGAGAATTTATATACATACCACATAATTTTTATCTATTTATATATCTAATATTTAAATTTTAATGTTTATAAAAATTACACCTAAATTTTTAATATCACATCAAAAATATCAATATCATAAACTTATAATGTGATATGTAAATCTTTCATTTTATTTATGCATAAAATCGAAAGAATGAGTTTTTCATAAGATAAAATTATTCTAAAATAAAGCACACTACCTTATAAAATAAAAGAAATGCATATTTATTAATGAGCCATTGTAAAAAATCTGTTTTGAAGAAGGATTATTAATAAGGCTATGGGTGCAGGTATCCTGATAAAGAGGTCAAGATCCAATGTGTTATGTAGTGAGGAAGAAAGGCAGCGAGCTGTCGGAGACGACGGTGATGGAGTTCATAAGAAAGCAAGTAGCACCATACAAGCGAATTAGGCGCGTGGCTTTTGTGCAGGAGATCCCAAAGAGCCCCACTGGAAAGATACTGAGGAAGGATCTCATACAGCACGCTACGTCCATCTCCAGCTCTAAATAAATATTCTTTCGGTGTTTCTTTTTATGTTTAAATAAATGCTCGGATGGTATATTATTAAAAGGGAAATTTGTGGTGATAAAAAGGTTAAATTAGAATGTTTGCGATCAAAGGATCGAGTTATTGGATGTCATCAACAAGAAATGAGAAAAAAAATTTCGAAAAAGATTTGAGATTTTTTAAAAAATTTTCATAAGGATCCAAATTAAATTCAAATTCAGTAAAAACATGATATTTCATATGAAATGAAAATGACGTGTCAATTAATTTATTATACATGAAGTGGGAGAACATTTGAGCAAATTTAATCATAAATTCATACACATAATATATATACAGTAGAACATGTCTAAGTTGATACAGCCTAAGTCAATAACCTCTAATAGTACTAATCTAATCAGCCTGCCTCATACATTTATTAATAAACCTCCCAAAGTCAATAATTAATACTCGGCCACCAGTCCCGAAAATTTTTATATTGATAACTACTAAAAACAGCTACATATTTGTTACAAAATTTGACATCTCGCCAATTTAAAGTTTCGAGAAATGCTGGGAAATTAGCTTTTGCACAAACTTGCTGGTTCTGATCATGCTGATCTTGTCCTTGATCTTCTGGATGACAGTAAGTGTCTCTATGTCAACGACATCTTGCTGCATCCAGAACTGTTCCAGCAGGCTCTCACACTGCAAAGCCTCGGAAGCCTTCACAACTGTAGTTTCCTGACTGTCGTCAACTTCTATTTCGCACCACCAAATTCTGGAGGTCCTGACGATCTCACCGCGAACGTAGCCATCTCCAACTCCGCTAGATAGTCAATGAGGTTGCGGATGTCCATTGGTTCCCAGAAGGCGATGAACTGTGCCTGCACTCGATGACGCCGGATCAACGAGTGCATCCTCGGCGACGGAGCAACGTGCATCCGTGGCGAATGGCAATGGCAAGCTCGATTGTCTCTGGCTTGACATCGGTGGTCCAGAGAGCAACATCAGCCAGCGGATGGCTTGTAGAACATCGATCTTTTCAGGGTCTACAACCTTGTCCCGGGCGTCCAATCGAAGCGCTTGAACTCGTAGCCTTGAAGTTCGGATAATTCCAAAGATCGCATCGACGATCTTGACGTGGTGTTTGGCGGAAGGTAAAACCGGGCGAGTGTAACAACAGAAGGAAGTTGCATTGCAGGGATGTGCGCACTACAATTGTCCATGATCAAAAGTACGTGACGCCCCGCCATTCGTGCATCAAACCATTTGAGCCACTGAAGATGATATCGCCATCCACGCCTTGGCGTATTTCTACTGCATCCAAAGTCGCCTTGGTTGACATTTTGAAAAGCGAGGATTAGAGTACTTAAGATGACAAGAAGCTTTTGTCCGAACTGCTACATTGCAACATATAGCCAAGGTGAGCCGCTCTTTCTCCGCTTCATGCCTTCCAAATGCTTTGTAGTGAATTATTTGCCCTGGAAATTGCAAGTGTTACCAGATATAGAATTTTTTTAGGAAAGTGAATGTCTCATTCCTCACTTACCTGCATACGGTAAAACAATCCATTTTCGTCCATGTTGTAGATGTTGCAAAGCTCAAACTGGTCCAATGTCAAACGGATCTGTGACAGGTTCCTGTCAATCACGTCCATGTTGACAGATTCAGACTCTCCAAAATGGCGGTAGGACTTGATGCCATGGCGATTCTTGATTGCTTCCAGCCAGCCGTTTGAGAATTCAAAGGCATCGTGGGCTGGGTATAGCTGATCGAGGAAGAAGATGTCTTTCTCTTTGATGAGGTCACCCGACATGTTAACCTTATCCTGGTAGAAAGGAACCACTATGGTCGCCTCCATCGCGAAACTTGACTCGCTGTCGCCATGATTGCGGTCTTCCCGAGCAAGGATGTCTGGCTGGTCAGGAAATCATCCTTGTCAGTGACACACCATCCTTTAACCACTGATGAGATCTTGAGGAAGAATGATTCTTTTTTTGTGCTCACAGAGTGCAATGCTGATCTCGTTGGTCATGTTTGTCTTCTTCGAAGCCATTGTGGTGGTGAGTGTTTGAATCAGGGTGAAGTGTTTGGTTTGTGGTGTGCTCAGATGGGCAAAGGGTTTGAAGGATGTTGCAGATTTCAGTGGTCATGGAGAAACTTTTTCCTAGTCTTTTGTGCAGCGTTAGCACTCATTCCTTAATGATAAGTCAGCCTAATCCTCGCAACGCTGGACTAGAATGCTCAAAACTCTTTTAGACAAGAGAGGTTGGAAGTAAGAAAGCACTTCACTATGCAAGAGAGCTTTACAATACAAGATTGCTTGGGAACCTTAGATCCCTTTGCTTGGTTATTGCTTGCTTCCTTGCTTGATTCCAAATGAGGGGTGAGGTCCCCTATTTATAGTCCTCCCCCTATCCCGGGAACAATCTAGAAAAGAATGTTCTAGAATACAATAATATATACATGGTTCTAGATCATTCCACACCACTCCTACCATATATAAGGGTTCTAGAGTATTCCACAATATCCTAGAGTTCTCTTGAAGCCTTCCTCCTCCAGCACCTTCTCGAATATGGTGGAACCTTCTAGAGTCCTCAAGGTTTTTCCTCATCTTTCTATAATTATCTAGAAGCTTCCCAACCTTGTGTATGGCTAAGAGAGCATAGTTGATCTCCCTTTATTTAGCTCCATGAACGTCAGGCTGGAATTGTAGAATATCCACACCTCCCTGGCAACGAAAAATCAATTAATTAAATGACACTCTTTTTATTAATATCCTAAGTTAAGTTAATACAATCTCCTCCCTGAGTATCAATTTAGAGTTCTCTTGTATAAGAATTTGAATTCAAGATTTGGTTGAAAGTCTAAGTTCTCAACCACTAGACTAAGATGACTTACATAAAATCTCTCCTCATTATTCTAAAAAAAACTCATCATTTCCCCATCCAAAAGATTTGATGTTGCATATTTTCAAAAAATATAAAGGAAAATCCTATAATGTAGCAGGAAAGTCCTGAGAGCCATAATGGGTTATGTTATGTAGCAATATTTTAGTGCATGGGCACACTAATAATAGCAAAGACAAATTCTCCCACCAAATTTGACTTCTCTTCAATGGCGCTGTTAGAAAAGAGAATAAAATCTCACCATTAACATAACCAAATAAAAAAAAATTTTTGTTTGTCATTTAAAAATCATTCCAGGCCTCCAAGGATATGAATAAATGCCTATCTAAGGGGGCCTGAGGGGGCACATGTTCTCCCTAAAAAAATATTTTTTTTTTTTTTTAAAATTTTGTAATTTAACTTCCCTCAAAATTTAAGAAACAATTATATATTTTTTTAGAAAGAGTAAAATTTTTAAAAAAATTAAGATGGTCTAAAGAATTATTTCTATAAAAAATTAAGAAGAAAATTTTAAAAAATTATTTACGTAAATAAGTAAGATTTAATTAATTTGAAGATTTATTTATAATAGTAAATTATAAAACCAACATAAAAAAAATAATTTTAAGTATATTTATTTTAAAATATGTTGTATTTTAAAATATTTATGAAAAATTTTAAAAAAAAGTTTGAATATTAAAATTATTTATCACTATTATATTTATGATATAGTTTGAGATAAAAAATATATATATATATATATATATATATATATTATATATATATATATATATATATATATATATATATATATATATATATATATATATATATATACTAACTTAATGAAATTAAATTTATCATTAAATTTAAATGATAAAATGAAATAATTATAAATTTATAAATGAAATTATATATTTATATTTGTGACTCCACTAAGAAAAATTTATGGCTTCGAAAAACAGAAGAAATAATATGTGGAGGTTTTCACATTGCGATGTACGATTTCGACTACCACAAATTAAGAAAGTGTTAATTTTCTTAAAACCCTAACCACTTTTCAATCAGCATATTAATGTGAGTACCCATTTTCTCTTTAGGTTAAGTCGCAAGATTCCAAAGGAATAGTCTGAAAAACGTCTTAGTTGCATCGCTCTCAAAGAAGAATTAGTTAGTCAAGCTATTAATTTCATTGATAGTAACCTTCGAAATGCAAATAGATCATGCAATAATTATTCTTAGAAAATAAAATACTTAAAAATTTAGGACATATATAAAAATAGCCATTTTCGGATAAAAGAATTCATTGAAAAAGTGTGTTTACAATAAATTTCTGACGGATTTTTATCCGGAAAAATCTCATTGGAAATACATACTAATGTGCAGAAAAATCTATCACAAAAAAATTTTATGATGAAAATTTGATTTTGAGAATCAAAGTAATTAGAATGTGGTGAATATTAAAAAGTTATTGTTTGAATTTTTTTGAAAAGAAAAATATTTATAACACAAAATAATTTTTCAAAAAATTATTTTTCTCACAATAATTTTACAATCAATTTTTTAAAATGCTACAACTGACCTAAACAAAACCTTCAACTATTAGCCTCACCCCACTGTTATTTTCAAAAGCACACTGTTATTTTTACATCTGTTTGATGTTCTAAACATGTTTAATTGCCTCCGGCAAGGTAGCTGTCAAATATCTGCAACAATTAGTTAATGGTTATGTAGCAATAACTAAGGTAAGTGATTGGCACATGCTACTGCTAGTGTCCCCAATAATTCTTGTTAGTTGCAAAATTAAATTAAAAAGATTTTAGTAACATAATTACTATAACGGAAATCTCCACCTGTCCCTCATTAATCGATTGATTGAATTAGAAAACATATTAATTTAATTAAATATCAAGATTAATCACTTTTTAAATAGAATAAATTTTATTTTAAAACTTTATGATTTTTCAAAGAGAAAATATGGGTCAAAATATAGAGATCAAATTGTGGTCAAGATGATTTTAATATATTTGGATTTATTTTGAAATGTGTACAATGTATAGATAGTAAATGATCAATTATTGTATCACATTCATCTTTTAAAAAAAATATAAATTTTAAAATTCATTATGACTAAAATTTGATCATAATATTAGCATCTTTATTTTTTAAATGCATTGTGTACTTAAAAATAAACAAATTTGAGTGTAAATTGAAAATGATTTATAATAATCTCTGCTCCACTCGTACTCTGTTGTGGACGTCGTTGATCTACATCCAAACCATAAGCTATAAAGTATCAAATCAATCAATGCTATCACCTCATAACAAATTTTTTAGTATTGTAACAATAATTTTGACTTCAATCTTAGTCGCTACAAAATAAAATCAACTCAGTCATGTAGACTATAAATTTAACATTGTCAATAGAGTAGGTATGAGCTTATTCAAAAGCATTATCACTCCCATCTTTGCCAAAGAACCCACCATAATAGCCTCCAAAATATGTCTTTTCTACAACCTGAGCATTATCACAGTCGGCTCTTTACAATACTTAAACATTGTAAGACTAGATATATCTTGTGTCATGAATCACCTATCTCATTATATACACAATCCATTAATTAAACTTTTACTACTAGCTACTTAAGTATACTCTATAGATAAAGAGATCTACTCATTTGGCATATCATTATATAATACTAACCCTTAGCTTAGTGCATACTCAGATTCAGATTGAATTGGAGATATCAAAAACAAACAAAAAAAAAACTGTTATATGATACAATATCTCTTTTGGCAAAGCATATTAAAAATTAAATCATATTAGGGTACTCACCTATTGAAGTAGAGTATAGAGCTTCTATCACTGTTGTCATAGATCTCATCTGACTAGGCCATCTACTCCAAGACTTCAACATCTAAGCCACATTAGCTACACCCCTTCATTGCAATAATCTCTTAGCCATTGCTTTAGCTTATAAGCTCATGTTTCACACTCTCACAAAACATAGAGAAGTAAACATTATTTAACTAAATACTATATAAAAAAACTAATACCAACACTATTCATCATGTTGCATCATAAGATCAAATAACAAAATGTATTCCCAAAGCCTCAATCAACAACTCAATTCAACCAAATGCATAATAAAAAAAATCGTCCATAATTAAACCTTCAACTTATTAAGAGGTGATAATGTATTATAATAATCCCTACTCTACTCATGGTTTACTCTAGGCATCATTGCTCTGCATACATCTAGATTACATGACAATAACTACAAAATTAATCAACAATGTTACCTCATAAAAAATTATGAGTATCATAATCATATCATAGACTACAAGAAATATATCACGAGTCATTGTAGCTAAATATAAGTAAGACGGAATAAAAGATAAATTCTTCTCCATCTACCTTTTATTTGTCTAATTACAATGGATAAATGGATAAGCTTAAGCAACTTGTTATAAGTTCATATTGGATTCATTTAAATTTTCATGTACTAATGTTTTGCTAATTTGAAATAAAGTGAAATATGAACCTATTTTGAATTAGTTAAAATTAATAAAAAAAACTTGTCAAATATGACAAATCAATTTACTTATCTAATAACTAATTAATAATTGTGAGCTCCAAAAATTTGCCACCGACCTCTTCGATGAAAAGAGTGATTTAAATGTGTCAGTATAATTTTCAGAAGGCAGATGGAATAGTAGATAAGACACTACCCAGAGATTTCGTCCTCATTTGGTGAGGACTTTAGATCTAGTTCCAGGTTTCTTATAGGCACAAGCCCCTATAGTTAATTACCCCTCCCAATAAGTGAGAGAGAACTTTCGACAAGGCTAGTCAGATAGCAAAATAGCGTATAGAAAGATGTAGAGTTTCAAAATTTAGATTATGAAATTTATTATTTCAACTTAAACTGGGTGGTTGGGGGAATGATGACGTGCTCAATCTAGATCCCATGGTTCCATCATCCCGGGCAGTCGCGGTCCCTAGTCTACTTAGTCAGAGGAGGGAGTAATTAACCCTGAAGGATCCTCATCAACACATGGGTTACGCCCAAGAAATCCTTCAGATTTGGGGTGATGTTTGTCTAGAGACATGCTTAAGTCTACCTTACGATGAGGGTTGTTTGCCTATCAAGTATCTTATGATTCACAACTCAAATGGCGAGCCATTGGGAGCACACTGCCACCGATCGTAATATAATGGATTTGACCGCCAAACCACCGATCGTGAGGACTCGGTCATAACCGCTTCATCATGGAGCCTCACTAAGCCATGCAATTAGAGGACACGGGCCACATCCTTATTGGAGTGAGATTGATTGAGAGTGAATATAGTAGAACACTTGATTTGACATTGGCTCCTTTGTGAGCTAAAGTTTTCTTAATTTGTCACCCCCGATAAATAGTTATGGAAGGTGGATAGATTGAGTTTGATTTAAGTGTTTAGTGATAGAATTCCATTTAGACGATTTTTAGATTGACACTCAATTTGAGTTAATTTGATTTAAAATATTAATTAATTTGAATATGTTTAAGAGCTTTAGATCTTGTCGAATTGCTTAGTCGCAATGAGAATTAGATCTACTATCATCTGATAGAATCGCCGATATTTTATTGATTTGAAACTCTTTTATAGATTTTCGTGGTTTTGTTAACCCGACTCAATCCTAAGACTAAACCGAAACAACCCACGCAACATCCGCATTACACTTGAATTTAAGCATTCAAAGATAAGATCGGGGCCCATGCGGTGTTTATAGCTTAGTTATTTAAGGAGATAATCTTAAGTCTACCTTAGTGAGGGCTATATTGCCTATCAAGTATACCCTATGATTCACAACTCAAAGGGCGAGCCATTGGGGAGCATACTGACCGTGATCGTAATATAATGGAGTCGACCGCCAAACCACCATCGAGGACTCTTGTAAATCGCTTCATCTGTGGAGCCTACTAGCCAAGCCATGCAGTCAGAGGACACGGTCCATATCCTTACTAGCAAGAGATTGATTGAGAGTGAACATTGCCTCCTTTGTGAGCTAGAGTTTTCTTAATTTGTCACCCCCGACAAATATTTGCTGAAGGTAGATAGATGAGTTTGATTTAAGTTTTTAATGATAGAATTTCATTTAAATAATTTCATATTGATATTTGAACTGAGTTAATTTGATTAGAAAAATTGATTAATTTGAATATGTTTAAGAGTTTTAGATCATGTCAACTTTGTTTAGCTACTAACAGAGGATTAGATCTACTGTCATCTGACAAAATCAATTTCTCAAATATTTCATTGATTTGAAACTCTTATTATAGTTTTTTTTAGATTTTGGTAACCCGGACCCAGTCCTAACACTAAACCGGGAAGGAACCCATGCAACATCCTCATACACCTAAATTTAGGCATTCAGCATAGTGTCGGGGCCCATGCGGGTCTATTTAAGACCTTATATAGTTTTTATTTCTGAGTTATGAGATCGAATCCAGATTGTTATTTAAAAATTGATTAATTAGAATATGTTTAAGAGCTTTAAATCACAACTCGCTTAGCGCCGATGAGATTAGATCTACCGTCACCGATGAATGGCCGATATTTTATTGATTTAAAACTCTCATTATAGGTTTTTAGGTTTTGTTAACCCAGACCTAGTCCTAAGACTAAACTGGGAAGCAACCCGCACAACATCCTCAAACGCTTAAATCTAAACATTCAGCATAGTGTCAGGGCACATGCGAGTGTATTTAAGAATTTAGGTAATTTTATTTTTGAATTATAAAATTGATTTTGGATTTTTATTTAATCTCAACTTAGCCTGCGCAGCCTTTTTAGACATTAAAATTTGCACTTGAAATCTCTATGTCCATACGCGTAAATTTATAGCTTAGCTAATTTCATCTAATTAATAAAATCATTGACTTTGAAAATCATAATTAGAATGAAATTCCTTAATTTTTGATTGAATGAAGCCCTATGATTTCTGTAGATTTTGATTTAGTATCTCACCTTCTGTCTGCTTGTACAAAGGGTTGCAAATTCGATGACGAAGAAGGCGTTGTAAATTGAACTAATATCTTATTAGATTTTTCAGATTAATATTTAATATATTTCAATTTAGCTTGCGCAACCTTTTCAGACATTAAAATTTTTACTTGAAATCTCTATGTCTGAACACATGCAGGAATTTATTGCTTAGTTAATTTCATCTAATTAATGAAATCATTGATTTTAAAAATTATAATTAGATTGAAATTCTTTAATTTCTGATCGAAGGAAGCTCCATAATTTTTGTAGATTTTGATTTAGTATCGTCTTCTATCTGCTTGAACAAAGGGTTGCAGATTTGGTGGCGAAGAAGGCGTTTTGATTTAGATTTCAAAAGAAAGTTTAATTTGTTATTTTAAAAGAAGATTTATCCCTCAGAGTAGCTTTCATTTTCCCCTCTTTTTAGTTTTATGTTTGTGTTTATTGTATGTTATTTTTCCTCCCCTTTTTGTTGTTTGGAGTTTTTAATTTGAATTTTAGCTTTATGTTTCCTTGCTTAACATTCTTAAGTTAAATCATTTTATTCTCCCATTTTTAAGTCAAAAAATTTGATGCAATTTCACTCCCATCATCTCCGTAGATGACGGGGTATTTTGGCCCGCCTGCTATGCCCTTACGATGGATGCTTGGTGTTTTGAAGCACCTCGGTCGAATTTCAATCTCGTTACGCCCTGATGAGCATAACGAGGCATTCAATCACCTGCATAAAAGTAACTATATATTCAGATATTCTTAATGATAGAAATTCTTAATTTGGCAGCATTACGGCAGTATTCTGGCGTCATCCCCACGTAGGGGGCTACCTCAAAACTATTTTGGCCTACCCGTCACGCCTTGATGAGCGTGACGGTTGGTGTTTTGAAGCATCTCAGCCAACCTTCAATCCCGTTATGCCCTGATGAGCATAACGAGGCCTTCAATTACTGCAGACGCCTAATGAGCGAATAGCGGTCCTGGAACATCACGAATTTCATCTCGCCACGCCTACGAGTAATGATGAGGCCTTCAATCACTGCAGACGCCTCGATGAGCAAACAAGCGGTGTCCGAACACTATGGTCGAATTTCATCTTGTCACACCACGAAAGCATAACAGGCCTGAACGATAAAGACAAGCATATGCATGTATAATTTTTTTTTTCAGGCATTTCATCAAACACCTTTCTTAACTCTTCTACAGCACCATTTTCAGCATACATCTTTATCAAAGAACTTCCCACGAGGACATCATTCTCCATTCTCATTGGAAAAATCATCTTATGAACGTGATTACCTAAAATGCTGCTTCTGAGAACAAATCATCATGATGCCCGTTCGAAATAACCTGGGTGTGATTAGTAATAATTCATTTTATTTTCCCAGCTCAAACACTTCATCCATAGTGATGTCAAACCATTCATCAATCAAAGCAAAGCAACGCCTGTGGCATTCCAATAAAAGCATCCTCTGACCTGCAAGACTTCTTCTAGACGAGTTCTAACGCTACAGCCAGAAGCTCATCACTCAATTCATACACATTATCAGAGCAACCATTGTCTGCCTTGTTCATAGTTTCAATCTTCAGCCAGAACTGCTTAAAGAATGGGTTCTTGCTCACTGTTTTGCTTCTTGGATAGCCAATCTAGGATGTCTCATGCTGTGTGAAGAACTTTGCTGGTGCAAAAGCTTTAATCCAAGTTGGAAATTTGCTCTCCAGGTGATATATCTTTGAAGTGCATTGACTCCTCCCAAGCGTCTCATCTTCAAACGATACGCTCTTCAATATCTCCACCCCTTCCTTACTGCTTGTGTTTTGCTGCTCCATCTTCATGATCGTGTATAACAAAGCCAACTCATACTCTTCTAGTGTCATTGGCATCACGATTCGAAATTCCTTGAAAAGAACCATTATTGCAAGAGGAAGGAAGGAGATGGTCCTTCGGCTGGGAAGAGAAGACTGAAGCCGATGTTGTACATGACGAGTTCTGAAAACTTGACGAGGCTTGGAGGGATGGATCCACGGAGAAAGTTGTCATTGCTGCCATCTCTCACGGGCAAGAAAAATGATCTTAGATCCGAAGCTTCGTCAGGCCCGTCCGACCAACTGTAAAGCGAACGTGAATTCGTGAAGGCAGACAACAGCGAAGGGTGAATAGCCGAACGCATCCACCGGAAGGCAGGCTAGTACAACGCAGGCCCGGGATTTCGCACGGCTTGCGATTTGAGAGACGAACTAGAGGGTGGAGATCAGCTTCTTGAGGACGAACCGAGAGGGGCAGTGGCTTTTTTTGGGGGGGGGGGATTTCTACGATTTCCTCTGCAGTTCTTGCGGTTGAGGGAGATACGATCAAAAGAGGAAGGGAGTTCTTTGCTGCTGCGTGCGGTTCTTGGCAAAACCGTGGGCCAAGGGCCACCGACGTCGGATCGTTGCTGCATGCAGGAGACGTGAATGGAGAGAGAGAGAGAGAGAGAGAGAGAGAGAGAGAGAGTGTCCTTCAGAAAGGTTACGTAACTTTCATGCATGCGGTTTTTTTTTTAGGAATTCCGGGTCCTTCCTTGCGGTTTTGGAAACCGAAGAAGCCAAACGACCGGAGCAGTTGCTTGCGCGCGTGTGGTTGAAGGAATTTGAATGAGAGCAGTTGAATTGTCGAAGAAACTGAATTATATCATTCTTCTTTAAAGGGACGAACGAGAGCCTCCCGTTTTGTGAGAAACAAAGCCTGCGGATTTGTTTTGGCCTGGAAAATATTACGTCCGGAGTCCGCACGTAGCTTTACGTGCGGACTCCAATCCATGGACGACATCTGTCCCAGATTTTTCCCCGTTTTACCGATTAACGAGCGATAATCCGACGGCTTTCCTCGGCCGACCCTACCAGAACGCCGGCGATAACGGACGGCTACCAGAATACATTTCTCCCGCCCGACGCCTGCAAGCCGCTCAAAAGCGGAGAAGAACGAAACATTACCGACGCTCGACATTCCTCGTCAAGGATTTTTTCTCGCCTAGCTTTGTCGACGCGACGTCCGGACGTCGCCGTGGTAAAGAAATCATAAATTGAGCAGAGATCAGAAAGGACTACATGAGATTTACACACGCATTCGAACTTGAATGAATTTAGGGTTTACTCGTTCTTCTGATACAAAAAAGATTAGCTATTTTTATATGTTATTTCAGATTCTGTCTTATCTCAGACCTTTGAGAGTACACCATTTTTATCCCTTTTCCAGCTTTTTTTTGCCACATCCTTGTTAAGCATAAGTTTAGAATATCAGGCAAGATTCATAGCTTGGGTGGTTTCTGGTTAGTGCATTCAGACTCTATGTACTCTTTGTACTGACCTCTTTTACCTCTTTTTCCTGTTTTTTTTAGCCAACTCCCAATGACATGTTTAGAATATCAGAAATGAAGCATTCACGGCGCTTCAAAGGTGGTTTAGTGCACTCTCCTCAGACCTCTTCTGAGGGTACAGACCATTTTGACCCTTTTGCTACTTTTTTTTGATTACGTATAGCAAAGGAAGCATTTGATGGCGGTTGGGTGGTTTTGGGTGGGTATTTTGCATTTGTACCACAGTACCTCTTTGGAGGTAAAGATCAAATTTGACATTTTTTCCATTTTTTTCCAACTCCTTGATTATGTTTAGAACATTATAAGGAAGCATTTGATGTCGGTTGGGTGATTTTGGGTGGGTGTGTTTTGAATGTACGTTACCTCTTTGGAGAATCTGACATTTTGACATTTTTCACATGTTTTTTTGCCAACTTCTTATGATTATGTTTAGAACATTGCAAAGCATTTGATGGCGTTTGGGTGGTTTGGGTGGTTTAGTGCATGTATCTGTACCTCTTTGGATGAGACTCTTTTGATCTTTTTTTCCATTTTTTTGCCAACTCCTTATGATTATGTATAGAGCATTATAATGGAAGCATTTGATGGCAGTTTGGGTGGGTATTTTGCATCTGTACCCTGTGTACCTCTTTGGGGGTACAGACCTCTTTTTGACCCTTTTTTCCAATTTTTTTTGCCAACTTCTTATGATTATGTTTAGAATATTGCAAAGGAAGCATTTATGGCGGTTTGGGTGATTTGGGTGGTTTAGTGCATCAGTACCTGTACCTCTTTGGAGGGTCTGGACCTCTTTGACCTTTTCATTTTTCCCAACTCCTTATGATTATGTATAGAATTATAATGGAAGCATTTGATGGCGGTTGGGTGATTTTGGGTGGGTATTTTGCATCGTACCTGTGTACCTCTTTGGAGAGACCTCTTTTGACCTTTTTCCAATTTTTTTGCCAACTCCTTATGATTATGTTTAGAATATTGCAAAGGAAGCATTTTATGCGATTTGGGTGATTTTTGGGTGGTTTAGTGCATCGTACCACGTGTACCTCTTTGGAGTGCAGACCATTTTGACCTTTTTTTATTTTTTTTTTTTATGATTATGTATAGAGCATTATAATGGAAGCATTTGATGGCGGTTTTTAATTTTGTGGTATTTTGCATTTGTACCTATGTACCTCTTTGGAGGTACGATCAATTTTGATCTTTTTTACATTTTTTTGCCAACTCCCTTATGATTATGTATGGAGCATTATAATGGAAGCATTTGATGGTAGTTTGGGTGGTTTAGTGGTTTAGTGCATCGTACCTCTTTGGAGGTACATATGATCTTTTTCTGATTTTCCGGCCAACTCCTTATGATTATGTTTAGAAAATTATAAAGGAAGCATTTGATGGCGGTTGGGTGGTTTTGGTGGTTTAGTGCATCTGTACCTCTTTGGAGATGACCTCTTTTTTTTTCAGTTTTTCCTGCCAACTCCTTATGATTATGTATAGAGCATTATAATGGAAGCATTTGATGGCGGTTTGGGTGGGTATTTTGCATCGTACCTGTGTACCTCTTTGGAGGTACAGACCTCTTTTGACCCTTTTTCCAATTTTTTAACTCTATGATTATGTTTAGAATATTGAAGCATTTATGTCGGTTTGGGTGATTTGGGTGGTTTAGATTGCGTACCAGTGTACCTCTTTGGAGGTACATACCATTTTGACCTTTTTTTCCCATTTTTTTTGCCAACTCCTTATGATTATGTATAGAGCATTTATAATGGAAGCATTTGATGGCGGTTGGGTGGTTTTGTGGGTATTTTGCATTTGTACCATGTACCTCTTTGGAGGTCTGAGATCAATTTTGACCTTTTTTACAATTTTTGCCAACTCCTATGATTATGTATGGAGCATTATAATGGAAGCATTGATGGTAGTTTGGATGGTTTTAGTGGTTTAGTGCATGTACCTATGTACCTCTTTGGGGTACATACCTCTTTGATCTTTTTTTTACATTTTTTTTGCCAACTCCTTATGATTATGTTTAGAACATTGCAAGCATTTGATGGGTAGTTTTAGTTTTGGGTGGTATTTTGCATTTGTACCTCTTTGAGGGTTCTTTTGACCTAATTACTTGTCTTTATGAAGTTAACCATGTCAGGAAAAGGATAACTTGAGGTGCAATACCATTGTGAGAAATGTGTTCGATAATATTACGATGCTTTCTTAGAAACCACATTTTAAAGAAGCTTCATCTCCATCAATTCATTAGACTCCATCAAGCAAGACTGTTGCATTACATCGATCCTGTCAGACATAAGCTTTCTGGGGGTAGTACATTCCTTTCACCCCGATGAAGTTGATGATAGGGATGCCAAACAGAGGGAGAAGGTTGTATGGCGAAATCCCTTTATCATTCTACTGAAACTTGAGAATTGAATGGCGTTCTGCCATAGTTTGTCTTGATTGTATACATTTTCTTCCAAATCTATTTTTGTATATCACAATTATAGGTATCGGTGATTGCTTACGATGATATAGATAGATTTCTTGAGTACAAGCTATGCCATTTGGGACTTCCTAGTCTCAATTTGATATTGCATCAAAGATTGATGAGGGCATTTGGCTATATGAGTGGATTTGTCACTCTTCTGATGGTATGTTTTATATCTCCATTAATGTGAAATATAATGTCTTGAGTTCGCTTAATATATTCATTGTAGATATGGTGAGCACATAAGCATCATCTGCGATCCTGAACCAAATGGATCTTTGCGATGGCTAAAATAAGTTCCCAAAAATGCTTTCGGTTTGGGAGGGCGTAGTGACATATAATAATATCACTTAGTTCAAATAAGAATGTATCCATTTATGTTGTATGTCTTCAAAATTTTTTTATCCTTTTACCGTGCATGCTTTCATTCGAGGACTTATTGGAAGATGAGAATTGGCTCCTTCATTCGAGTCCACCAACAATCTAGACATGTGGGCAGATAGTAGTCCTTTTAAGTCCAATTACTGAAGCCCCCACTGACTCTCCCTATATATCTCCTCGATATTCTCCCCCGTCCAGTGTTTCTAGCACGCCCCAATACCCCCGGCACTTTGGTGGAAGAGGATGTTCTGGGGTTTGAAGGACAGAGAGGCATGTCGTCTTTCCATACAACAATAACGAGAGGTTGGATGGGCTTGATTTTTGTTGCTATCGAGGATGTTATCCAGCGTGTCCACCCCAAATCGGGAGGTTCTAGTCACCACAGGGAAGCTCTTGAGGCTACGAGCTTCCATGGATGGTACCTGGGGACTACCACATGCGACAAGGAGTACCGAGGAAGCTCTTGTGGAGGCTACCACGGAGATTCCATTGAGTTGGATACTTCAAAGGGGAAGCCGCGTGGAATTGGCCGTAGGAGAAGTTCTTGTGGGCCACCACTACACATGATGCTCAAACACAGAATTGCGATTGGCGTGGTGTTAAAGCTCGACAGATAAGAAAGAGGAAAATTGTTACTTCCCCTTTCACACACACTTACAGGAAGTCTCGAGCAAGAACAAATGATGTGGTGGCCTCCACGCAAGCTGCAGAGCCGGCAAAAGAGGTATTAAGATACTTTCCTTTAAATTTGAGATAATAGAAATAGTCTTTAACTAAGTTTTTGTATAGGTTAGCACAGATGATGCAATAAAGGTCGATGACCCGCAGTACTCTTGTTGTGGTGGAGGAGCATCATCGGTATTAAGTTACTTTCTTTTAAATTGTAAATAATAGAAATAGTCTTTCACTAAATTTTTGTATAGGTTAGCATAGATGATGCAATAAAGGTCGATGACCACGTCGTTGTGGTGGAGGAGCATCAAGGTATTAAGTTACTTTCTTTTAAAGAAATAATAGAAATAGTCTTTCACTAAATTTTTGTATAGGTTATACAGATGATGCAATAAAGGTCGATGACCCACATCTCTTGTTGTGGTGGAGGAGCATCGAGGTATTAATCTCACCTCTCGATCCAAAGTCATATTTGCAGCTCGTCATCACTAAATTGTTTTATAGGTTAGCAAAGATGAGCCAATAGAATTCGATGACCCTGCCATTATGTGGTGGAGGAGCATCTAGGTATGCATCATATCGATCGATTTATTCATATGAATGTATCTCTTCATCGCTAGCTTTTGTCATGATTTCGTTGCATCGAGGCACTTCATGTTGTCGAGTTCTCATCCGGCGTTTTGCCTGCGATGCTCGATCTTATTGACACATCGTGCTCATTCAAGGACAAGTAAGTCGAGCCTCGTCCTTCATGCGTAAAATAACTACTCGTTTAGTTGGATCACTTTAAAATATTTATTAATTCGTGATACAGATTCGTACGGGAATATCATTATTGCACGAGCTCGATGAGTTCGACGGATCAATATCTCTCGATGCACACATTGATGCCTTCGCCTTCCTACTAGAAATGCTCGCTCGCAGATGAACCATATTTGTACATTTCATGCTTGCATTGGGTATGTTACCGCATGAATGTTGTATTCGATTGATTCTTGTTTGCTTAGATGAAAGCTGTAATGTGTAATTGTTCTCTTCTTTCTACTGCAGAGTTATGCCAGTCTGCCAAGATGGAAAGCAAGATGTTCATCCGATATCATCGACAGTGTGGCGAGTTAATCTTAATGCCGGTTATAGATGTCAACTGGACACTCTTGGTTGGACATATTAAATCGAGCTGGTATTTTTATGACTCATTGCCCAAACCAACCCATAAGAGCATTCTTCACGAGATTGTAGAACTATTTTCAAATCTAGTTCATCTTAACTTTTTCCCGATCCAACTTATTGAAATTTTTTTCCCTATTTAGATCAAATTACTTGTTGAAGATCTTTGGGCGGAGCTTTTGCGGCGATCAAGGAAATGACCAATCGACATAGTGAGTGGGATACCAGTCCAAGAAAATAGTGTCATGAATGTTTGTCTGCAAATACATGGAAGCGGTGAAACCTCCATTGGTGGGTAGACCACAGATTGGCCAAAGATAATGAATATATTTATGAGTTCTTACGCTACATTTTGTTTGGGACTTAAAATCCGAAGTGAGAACAATATTATTTTGTCGATATAAGATTTTGTTTAATGCATCTTGGGTGGCTTTGAAGATGAAATATTTTTTTTTTGAAGTGCATAGACACAGGATGATATTTTACTCGCTTTGTTTAACTTCTCCTCTCTCATCTCATATAGTTGAAGTGCATGGGCACGGGATGATATTTTATTCGCTTTGAAGACTCGCTATTGAAGTGTATCGATGGATGAAGCTCCCAAAAATTCCAATAAAGATTGATTTCCGCCATAAAGTGTGATTCGCATTGTATATTTTCCCTTCAATATGGAGCATTTCCATGTCATGAATAGTGATTCGCATTGTATATTTTCACATATGATATGAGAAATGTATTTGATAGTGATGATTGATAATTCCAGTTAGTTCTATGAGATGGATCTATAAAAATAACTTTTCAAAATAAATGTTTAGGTTTTTTCTTGGAAATGGCTCATTGTTTGTTTTATGATTAATGACTATATATCTTTAGTTGATTTGCTAGTTATATCTGATGATGTTATTAAGTAGTGTGGTTTGTTGAAGCTATATATATTATTTATATTTACATTGTGAGGTTAATGTTGATTAGTAATTCTATTTACTTGGATAGATTGTTGTAGTTATTGCTTAACATGTAGTACTTTTTTCTCACTTAGAACATACTTATGAGCTCAATTTATGCTTTGTCACTTTAGAGGCTTAATTTATTGATTACAGTGAATTGTTTATAATAGATTATAATATATCCTCGTAAAAAAAAAGATTAAAAATATCTGTACTCAAAGAGGTACTGAGGGTACGCAAATACCCACTCAAAACTACCATCAAATGCTTCCTTTGCAATGTTCTAAACATAATCATAAGGGGTAGGCAAAATAAAATGGGAAAAAAAGGTCAAAAATGGTATGTACCCTCCAAAGAGGTACAGAGGGTACAGATGCACTAAACCACACAGAAACCACCCAAAATGCCATCAAATGCTTCCTTTGCAATGTTCTAAACATAATCATAAGAAGTTGGCAAAAAAACATGTGAAAAAATGTCAAAAATGATCTGTACCCTCCAAAGAGGTACACATGGTACAGATGCAAAACACCCACCCAAAATCACCCAAACTGACATCAAATGCTTCCTTTGCAATATTCTAAACATAATCCTAAGGAGTTGGAAAAAAAAATGGAAAAAAATGTCAAAATTGATCTGTACCCTCCAAAGAGGTACACAGGGTACAGATGCAAAATACCCACCCAAAACTAGCCAAACTGCCATCAAATGCTTCCATTATAATCTCTAAACATAATCATAAGGAGTTGGAAAAAAAAACTACAAAAAGGGCAAAATGGTCTGTCCCTCAAAGAGGTACAGATCTGATGCACTAAAACACCGAAACCACCCAAAATGCCATCAAATGCTTCCTTTGCTGTTCTAAACATAATCATAAAGTTGGCAAAAAAAATGTGAAAAAAAGGTCAAAATGATCAGTACCCTCAAAGAGGTACACATGTACGATGCAAAAACACCCACCCAAAATCACCCAAACCGACATCAAATGCTTCCTTTGCAATATTCTAAACATAATCATAAGGAGTTGGAAAAAATGGAAAAAAAGGGATAAAATGGTACCCTCCAAAGAGGTACAGTACAGATGCAAAATACCCAAAACTAGCCAAACCGCCATCAAATGCTTCCATTATAATGCTCTAAACATAATCATAAGGAGTTGGCAAAAAAAAAAGCGCAAAAGGGCAAAATGGTCTACCCTCCAAAGAGGTACGAGCAGATGCATTAAACCAGAAACCACCCAAAATGCCATCAAATGCTTCCTTTGCAATGTTCTAAACATAATCATAAGGAGTTGGCAAAAAAAAAAAAAAGGGAAAAAGTGTCAAAAATGTGTACCCTCCAAAGAGGTACACAGGGTACAAATGCACTAAACCATCCAGAAATCACCCAAACTGCCATCAAATGCTTCCTTTGCAATGTTCTAAATATAATCATAAGGAGTTGGCAAAAAAAAAACCTGGAAAAAAGGGTCAAAAATGGTCTGTACCCTCCAAAGAGGTACAGTCTGATGCACTAAACCACCCAGAAATCACCCAAACTGACATAAAATGCTTCCTTTGCATTGTTCTAAACATAATCATAAGGAGTTGGCCAAAAAAAAGGGAAAAAAGTGTCAAAAATGGTCTGTACCCTCCAAAGAGGTACACAGGGTACAAATGCACTAAACCACCCAAAACCACCCAAACTGCCATCAAATGCTTCCTATGCAATGTTCTAAACATAATCATAAGGAGTTGGCAAAAAAATGGGAAAAAAGGGTCAAAAAGAGGTCTGTACCCTCCAAAGAGGTACACAGGGTACAAATGCACTAAACCACCCAGAAATCACCCAAACTGACATCAAATGCTTCCTTTGCGTTCTAAACATAATCATAGAGTTGGCAAAAAAAATGGGAAAAAGGGTCAAAATGCTCTCAAAGAGGTACACAGTACAAATGCACTACACCACCCGAAAACCACGACATCAAATGCTTCCATTATAATGCCCTAAACATAATCATAAGGAGTTGGCAATAAAAGCGGAAAACAAAAGTCAAAATTGATCTGTACATATTTATTGATTACAATTTCCACAGGATTAACTCATTCACTATTGCTTAAGAGCTACAAACGGTGTCAAAATCTCCTAGCTCGAACCAACCAAAGCGGATAATGTCATGTATCAAAATGTTTTCTCGAGATAATATCCATCATCAACAGTGTACCCTTGATTGTTTCATTATGGAGCTCGAGTTAAATTCACATGTAGAACATTTAGTTGATACATTCTTGCGATCGATATATGATATTATGTGCATACCTCACGAAAAACACTTTGGCATAGCAGAAAGGTGATGCAACTTGTGAGGAAGCACCTTGACATATCGTAGTTTGGTTTCGCAAAAAAAAGTAGAAGGGTTTGAAGATTAACGAAATAAAATACCAAAAATAATCACAAGTAGAAAATTACTCTTGGCTTTTTGGATCTCTCCCAATATCCTTAAGCCGAGTTGGAAACCCTTTGGGCTTGTTAGATCTTTTAAGATGTCTTTTCCTTATCGTCATGGTTAACTTCTTCTACGCTTTTAGGGTTGGAATTCCCACTTATTAAGTCAACATCATCATATAGTTTTTCTGGGATCCAAGCATGTAGTCCTCGACTCTCTTGTGCCACCGCTTATTTGATATATCTACTTATGTGGTTCAAAAATAATGCGAGCATTTCCATCTGTACCACATCTCTTAATTTTCTGCACTATCATTGTAAATATCCTCTTTGCTCTAGTAGACCATCGTGAAGATACTTGTCCAAATGCACAATATCTTCTAAGAACTTCTGATGGCACAAAGTAATCCCATCATCTCAAATTTTTGCAACTTCTAAGTCACTTCTAGGGTAGTCTGTCAAATACACGACCCATGTTTGCATTTTTATTCTCTAAATTTCTTACCAAATACTCCATGGTGTCATCTAACTTAAGTGATAGACCCCAACCCCATGCAAAATTCCTCTTCAAACATAGTGTAAACCTTTCTTGTATAAAACATAGCTTGTTTTAGAATTGGGTAGTCTTAACAACGAACAATCGATGGTACTACACTTGAAGTCTTCGTCATGTTCATTCGCCATGTCTCCATAACCTTTTCCAACCCCAGAAACAATCGTGAGCAAACTTGTTGGTTTAGATATTCCATGGCATACATTGTTGTGGACTCACTTTCTGCGTTGACAAGATGCCCATGCAGAATGAGTCCTTTTGAATCGTGGACCACTTGGATCTAATCTTATAAAGCTCGGACAACCAAGCATGATCATGCAAATTGCCTTCTTCTAGCATGGCATACCAAGCCTCTTTAAACTCTTCCTCGAGTCACACTTACTCATGCATTTATAAAATAGGCCTTGTATCTTATTACTATTGAAGCAATGAACCTTGGAAGGAGCTTTCTTTGAAATATGTCATTGGCACAACCTATGATGAGTATCGCATACAATTTCAATGGCTCCATAACGATCTTGATCGTGAATATTGTTATAGGATGTCGTCATTCATCAGAAGAAAAGTTTGGAATAGCCATGAGAATGACTCAATTGTCTCTTCGATAAAAGGCTACTCCAAATAATACATTTTGCTAGATGATTCACTCCAACAAGAGGGCACAAAGCGAGATTATATTTATTGAGTCGATAGCTTGTATCAAAAATTATCACATCCCCAAAACAATCATATTCTATTACGGACATGCCATTACAAAAAAAACTTACTAAGCAATCATCAACACATCCCATGCAAACATCCCATCCGATGCCTCTCCTTAAACAACATTACCATCACCATTTGAATCTTTTCTCTTTCTGAATAAATTGAAAGCATCTCTTTTGGTGAACCCCGATATTCTCTGCCAACTTCCTCGGTTAGATAGAATGCATCGGTTTAATATACCTCATATTGTCTTCAACACGGGCCTTTTCATCGCTAATGCATCTGTGATCGAGAAGATGTAGGTCGAGCTCGCAAAGAATGATTATGACTTTTGTATGTTTTTAATCATCCAATTCCCCTCCAAATCAACGAGAATCTAATCATGTGGACATCCAGGTTCTTGTATCTTTTGAATTTTGTCAAGCTATTTAGACTGGCAGACTTCTTCCGACCAGCTTTTGCACATAGAAAATCTTTTGATTTCAATTTCTTTGAGTTTGGCCAATAGCTAGTATGGTCCTTCCGAACACTGAAGCCAATTTGATGTGCATAGTCACAGTACAGTGCATATGCCTCCATTTCATTCTGAACAGTGGTGCCAAGGAGTTTCTCCAAATATGGGTCATTGGTTTGCATTTACAGCGACAGATACAAAAATATGTTAGAAAATATGGATGGAAAATACCCACCCAGAAATCACCCAAGCTGACATCAAATGCTTCCTTTGCAATATTCTAAACATAATCCTAAGGAGTTGGAAAAAAAGCGCAAAAAAAAGGTCAAAAGTGCATACCCTCAAAGAGGTACCAGGTCTGGTCACTAAACCACCCAGAAACCACCCAAGCTGCCATCAAATGCTTCCTTTGCAATGCCCTAAACATAATCATAAGGAGTTGGCAAAAAAAATGGTAAAAAAGGGTCAAAAATGGTCTGTACCCTCCAAAGAGGTACACAGGGTACAGATGCACTAAACCACCCAGAAATCACCCAAACTGCCATCAAATGCTTCCTTTGCAATGTCCTAAACATAATCATAAGGAGTTGGCAAAAATGTAAAAAAAAAAGGTCAAAAGTGCACCCTCAAAGAGGTACACGAGTCTGAGATGCACTAAACCACCCGAAACCACCCAAAGCGCCATCAAATGCTTCCTTTGCAATGCCTATACATAATCATAAGGAGTTGGCAAAAAAAATTGGAAAAGAAGATCAAAATGGTGCAGTACCCTCAAAGAGGTCCTGAATCGATGCGTCAGAAACCACACCAAACGCCATCAAATGCTTCCTTTGCAATGTTCTAAACATAATCATAAGGAGTTGGCAAAAAAAAACGGAAAAGAAGATCAAAATGGTGCGTACCCTCAAAGAGGTACACGATCTGATGAAACCACCCAAAGCGCCATCAAATGCTTCCATTATAATGCTCTACATAATCATAAGGAGTTGGCAAAAAAAATGGGAAAAAAGGTCAAAATGGTGCACCCTCAAAGAGGTACAGTCTGGATGCACTAAACCACCGAAATCACCCAAACATCAAATGCTTCCTTTGCATTGTTCTAAACATAATCATAAGGAGTTGGCAAAAAATTGGAAAAAGGATCAAAAGAAATTCGTACCCTCAAAGAGGTACAAATACAAAATACCCACCAAACCATGCCATCAAATGCTTCCATTATAATGCTCATACATAATCATAAGGAGTTGGCAAAAAAAAATGGGAAAAAAAAGGTCAAAATGGTACCCTCAAAAGGTACACAGGTACAAATGCACTAAACCATCCGAAATCACCCAAAGCGACATCAAATGCTTCCATTATAATTCTATACATAATCATAAGGAGTTGGCAAAAAAATGGGAAAAAAGGTCAAAATGGTGCAGTACCCTCAAAGAGGTACAGATATATGCACTAAACCACCAAATCAGCCATCAAATGCTTCCTATGCAATGTCTAAACATAATCATAAGGAGTTGGCAAAAAAAATTGGCAAAAGAGGTCAAAGAGGTCTGTACCCTCAGGTACCAGGGATCTGATGCACTAAACCACCCAGAAACCACCCAAACTGCCATCAAATGCTTCCTTTGCAATTTCTAAACATAATCATAAGGAGTTGGCCAAAAAAATTGGGAAAAAGGGTCAAAATGGTGCACCCTCAAAGAGGTACAGAGTCTGAGATGCACTAAACCACCCAAAACCACCCAAACTGCCATCAAATGCTTCCTATGCAATGTTCTAAACATAATCATAAGGAGTTGGCAAAAAAAATGGGAAAAAATGGTCAAAAAAATGGTCTGTACCCTCCAAAGAGGTACACAGGGTACAAATGCACTAAACCATCCAGAAATCACCCAAACTGACATCAAATGCTTCCATTATAATGCTCTATACATAATCATAAGGAGTTGGCAAAAAAAATGGGAAAAAAAGGTCAAAATGGTGCACCCTCAAAGAGGTACAGGTATAGATGCACTAAACCACCCAATCAACCATCAAATGCTTCCTATGCAATGTTCTAAACATAATCATAAGGTTGGCCAAAAAAATTGGCAAAGAGGTCAAAGAGGTGTACCCTCCAAAGAGGTACAGTGAGATGCAAAATAACACTCAAAATTAAATATTCGACAAAAAACATCCAAATTACTTCTAATTGGAAGAAATGAACATATTCTTTTTAGATAGAATAAGAATATCACTAATAAACCGTAGAAAAAAATGCACGAGAAGCATTACCGATGGATTTGTATTTAATACATCCTCAGCTAAAATGGTTGTTTTTTCCTCAACGTTCTCCATCTTCATGGTTCTTTTGTAAAAAGGAAATGAGATTTTCTGTATCTCTTCTCAGCTCGTTTCGCTTGGAAAAAACTAACCACCCTAAATCAGTCTATATATTTCTTTTAAATTCCTCCCGCATTTTGAACGACGCTTAGGCGGTCGGAGAAATGTATTTCTGGTCCGTTAATACGCCATCGGCGTTCTGGTAGGTGCGGAAAGCCGTCAGTTCTCCTCAGTTAATCGGTAAAGCGGGGAAAAATAGGGAGATGTCCATGGATTGGAGTCCATACGTAAACTACGCGGCGGACTCCGGACGAGGAGGAAAAATTACGTCGGAGTCCGGATGTGTCCGGACTTCAATCAAATTTTTTCTTTTTTTTTTAATTTTGTTAAAAAAAAGAGCCTTCTTATTGGAGTCCGCACGTAATATTTGCTCATAGATGAGGCATCCTTTTTTTTTTTTTTTCTTTTTTTATATACTACCAGTAATATATATTTTCTTTTTTTTGTAATATCTATTTATAATTATAGTATATATATATATATAAATATATTTATAACATAAATATATCCATGTTATATATATATTTAAGTATATATAGTATAAATATATTTACGCACTATTATTATTATTATTTATTTTATTTTTTATTTTTTAAAAAAATGAGATACCAATGAGGGTCAACAAATGCCCCCCAACAAATATGATACGCGCATGATGCGGATCGTATTTGTTGAGAGCTAATTTACGTCTCCTTAGTGCAGCTTTTTATTCTCTTTTTGTTTATGTGTTGTCATGCTTTCACCCGAATTCTTATATGTGTTCCCTCTAATCATTTAATAGGATGATGTTTGTTTGGAGGATATCAGACGACTTGTCTCCCAGTGAGCCTAGCAAAGAGACTATTTGGTTGGAGATTGATAGACATGATTCTCGTGAAGATGCCGATATCAGGGTTAAGATCGAGCAGCATACCGACATGTTGAGAGGACGTGATTTTTATAGGGATTTCTTTGCACGATCCCCATCACTGCTTGAGACTCTCACGCTTGAGGATCCATGATTGGGTGGCTACCATTAAGTTGAAATC